>VWZN01017262.1:15771-25841 GCA_013396955.1 Regulus satrapa | reverse complement strand
TAACATTTGAAAAGCCACTACAAATTATAAGATTGATGATACAAGGCTAATAAACACCAAAAGGAAAGGTTCATGAACTGTAAGCAGTCACCCTGACTTCCACAGGCAGTTATGACACAGCTTGGTTTCATGTGAAACCTCCCATTGCATCAAAGCCAACCTAGAGCTCTTGGCTGCCTTATCATATGTTATGAAAAAAGGAGAAGTAAAGAAGACAGAATCCGTGAAAGTAGAGAAAACAAAAACAGTTCTAGAGAAAAATGAGCATTTCCTACAATCTGATGCTTGTCCAAGTTAAATGCCAGTACTGTTTAAATGTTTCTCTCCCAGACCCATCTGTCTCTGAATTCCGGTACATAAATTGAAGGTGCAGCACACTTGAAGGATCTCAGAAATGGGAAAAAGAGAGAGAAGAGCAAAGAAAGTAATTAATAGGAAATGTTCAGCTACCTTGCACACTGGCAAGTAATCATAACCAAAAGAGATCATAAGGGAGAGACAAGTCCCACATTTCCACATTTCCACAGAACAAAGGAATTGTTTCATAATGGAAATGCTGTGGAAATGAGAGAACGAGCTGAGAAAGAAGTTTCACAAATTTCCTTGTGAAACACTCCAGTTCCTCAACTGGGTGCTGCTAAATCCACTTCTGTGATTCATAAATTGAGTTGAAATCAGAAATATTAACCAGAAGGGTGATCAATTTTCTTCTTCCAAATATTAGCCTCTGAAATTTTAATTTTAATATAGATGAAAAAATCACACAAGCTAAATGATAGGTGTTGTTTAGTGTGGCAGGCAGCTAAACACCACATAGCTGTTCGTTCACTTCCCAGAGTGGGATGAGAGGAAGAATTGGAAAAACAGGTAAAACTTGTAGGTTAAGATAAAGGCAGTTTAATAGCATCAAAAAAAAAAGAAAGGAAACTAATAACAAAAATAATAAAAAAGACAAAAAGCAAGTGATGCACAAAGAAACTCGTCACCACCTACTGACCAATGCCAGTCCCCAAGTAGTGGGATCCCACCCACTGCTAACCCCCACCAGTTTTATTGTTCAGCATGGTATTGTATAGTAAGGAATACATCCTGGCCATTTGGCATCAGCTGTCCTGTCTATGTCCCACCACATCTTCTGATAGCCCCACCTCTTCACTGACAGAAAAGCATGAGGAGTCTTAGGGAAAGTGCTGCACAGTGACAACTAAAACATCAGTGTGTCACTGGCATCATTGTCATCCTAAATGAAAAATACCACTGTACCATTGTTGGGGGTTGGTTTCTCTTTCTATCTTATCTGTAGAATTTTTTACCATTGTTCTCCTAGGAGCGCTAATGTGGGTACTTAAGAAAAACAAAGACTCTGGGCCAAGGCAGACAAAAAAGACAGGGGAGGACATGGTGACTCACTGGGCAGAGGGGAGGGAAGAGGGGGGTGGTCTCTCGCTCTCGGGGGTTTTTTTGGCCTGGGAACTTGGGACCAGCCTGCTCTCTGCCTTGCTTGGAGCTGCCACGGCTGCTGCATCCCATCGCTTCTCCAGCGCTGATCCGGAGTTTCCCCCCTGCTTTTTGACTATCCAGACCACAGCCCTGGGTACGCCTTGCCCAGCTTTGGGAACTCCACCGCTTGGGCCGCCGTTCGTTCGTCTGGTGTCTTCTCCCTGCCGGAGCGCCCCTGCAGCTGCGTGGATCAACCCACCCTTGTGACTGTAACTATAACGGAGGGGAGAACCCTAGCCCTGTTGGTTTCTCACTGCTACTGTTGCTGTTACTTGTTTGCCGTGATAAACTTATTAGTAAAGAACAGTTATTCCTTATTCCCATACCTCTGCCTGAAAGCCTATCAATTTTTGAAATCAAAATAATCCGGAGGGAGGGAGGTTTGTTTCCTTCAATCTCTTTTTTTCAAGGGAGACTAGCAGACACCTGTCGCTTAAAAACCATGACAACCATCTACTAGGAAAAACATTAATTGTATTCCAACTGAAACCAGGGTAATAGTCCTTCCTTACGCTAAACCATATATGTCATGCCCAAATCCCACAGTTTTCAATGCATCCTAACTAAGCACATCACCTTTCCTGTCTTTTGATAAACACTGGTATAGTTTGATGATATACATATATACATGATATACATACTGGTATAGTTTCCTTAGTCTATGGGTAGTCTCGTAAATACATTTAGTCCATGAAATTCAGCTCCATCTGTCACAGCAATCCTTCTGGGCAGGAAAGATAATCTGTGATGTTGGAGGTGGAAACCAGTTCTGGTTCTGTCACTGCTGAGCTTGTGTGGTTCACTCATTATTGAACTTTCATTGGTTTCGTCAGAATTTATTTTTCATTAATCCAGATAATTCTTACTTGTAATAATGTTGATATAGCATATAGCAATTACAGTAGAGATGAAATACAGTATTATGCAGCAGTTAACATCTTGTAATTTAAATCATCCATTCTTAGCCAAAATCACATCACTCTGAGGTACCCATCAGAGTTCTCACCCTCCTGTATACCCATCAACTGAACCCAGGTCCTTAAGCAAAATAAATCTGTGAATGGATTGGCCACTGTCTGAGGCAGAAATAACCCAGAGTGACCTCCCCAGCATATTTTTAATGTGCCCTACAGGAACTTTATCCCCTTCTACAGTACATGAATGTTTTTTGGGCAGAGCCAGCATAGTTGGCAGATCATCTAGAGTTGACTAACCAGGAGGCTTTTGCTAAATATGAATTCCAATATTTGAAGGCCCTGGCAGTCATTGCCCTCAGTGAAGTGTTAAGTCAGTAATACCATTTAATTTTCCCTAACCTGGGTGGATCCTGTTTGATACCATAGACCAGTATGTGTCTAAGTGGCATAGCAAGTGATAGGCCATGTGCCCCCTAGATAATGGGGGCTTCATTGTGCTCTCCATTCCTTCTTCCAGCTCAGAGAGCTGTGTACCCCAATAACAACTGATCTTATAAGTTACCATTAAAAACTCAAGCAAAGAAGGCATTAAGTGCCTCAGCCTTTTTCTCATTCTTTGGCACAATTTTTGACCTCTGCATCTAGGAAACCATGAGATTTTCCTTAGCCCTCCTTTTGTTGCTGATATATTTGTAGAAACATTTTTTAGCATCTTCTATATCAGTAACCAGATTAAGTTCTAGTTTAACTCTTCTAATTTCCTCCCTCCACAACATCACAGTATCCTTGTAGGTCTTCTGATTTGCTTGTCCCTTCTTCCAAAGAGCATTAATACCTTTTTTTCTGCCCCAGGTTCTAGCCAAAACTCCCTGTTCAGTGAGGTTGGTCTTCATACCTGCCAACTTGTTTTATGGCACTAGGGATGGCTTGCTCAATGTAGCAGCCCAGATGCTCTGTTTCCATTGCTGTAATCAACCCCACAGGGCATTTGCCAACATCCATGAGTCAGTAGAGATAAAACACTGTCTGCTTTTCTCAGTCAGCAATGTCTAAAGCCAGATGGATGGCCTTCCCTTAAGCAAATTGGCTCTATTCCCCTTCTGCAGTAGTTTCTAGGATTTGTCATATAGAACTCCATACAGCAGTTTTCTGCTTCTGATGATTTCCTAAAACAGGGCCAATCAGTGAACAGGGCATATTGCTTCTCATTTTCTGGTAGTTTATTATAAATTTGAACATCGTCAGCACAATTCACCTCCTCCTCTGGCGATACTTCAAAATCTTTGCCTTCTGTCCAGTTCATAAAGTCTCTCTAGGATTTCTGGGCAACTGAAGTTTCCTAGTTTAGCCTGCTGTGTGACCTCTATCCCTTGAACATCCAGCCTAGTACCGACAGTCAGGATGCCAAGAGCAGCTGTCCTTTAGTACCAATCATTTCCAATTCAACTCAAACCCTTCTTTAAGCTGACAGGTTTTTTTACTCTTTTAGAGTATAATGGACTTCATGTCCTATTGTATCCCCAAATTCCAAAACCTTGGGTTTAACCTTGAGTCTCCCCTGATGCTTTCTGGCAGAGGCTACCAGTAGGGCTATTCTTCCTGGCTGTGGCATAGGGCCCAGATCTTACATCTTGTCTTCACCAACTGACCCAAGGGTTGCTGCATGATGTCCTTTATGATTTTTTTTATTTTCAAAATCTTGCTGTTGCTCATGGTCCTACTTGNTGCTTATGGTCCTTTTTTAAATTTTAAATTTTTTTTTTTTTTTTTTTTTTTTTTTTTTTTTGGTTGCTGGATGAAAGTGGGCTTTCAATCAGGCTGAAATTGAGAGTATGCATTCTCCCAAAAATGCAGAATACCTAATACCTTGTGCTTCCTCTTTGCTAGNTAGGCATCCCTCAAGTTTGGTCAACGGTCCTTCCTATGTCCTCTTCAGCTTCTGGTGCTCCCTAGACTCTTCACTGGTGTGCATTATGGGAAGTTGAAAAGGCCTTGACTTAGGGTAAGTGCTGCTCTGAAGCAATAACTGAAACATTGGTGTGTAAACAACATTATTCTAGTCTGAAATCCGAAACATAGCATTATACTCGTTATTAGGAGGAACATTAACTCTATACTGACTGAAATCATGACAATGATCATGTCAGCTAAACTGTGTGTCTTCTGCCAAACTAGTGACCTTGGTAACTGCTCAAGTTCACTTTGAGGGAAATGATTTTAATAAATAGGTGTTAGGGTAAAGGGAAAGGGAAAAAACGAAACAACCTTATTTTACAGACAATTTGTAAAATAGCTGAGTTCTATTAGCACATCCAAAAGAGCTATCTGAAAAAATATTAGAGCAAAAACATCAGACAGGAAGTGTTCAGAGGCATCAGATGGATACTTCAGGAAAATATGTACTTCAATTTTTTTACTGCCTCCAGAAAAAAAAGTATAGCATAATTATTGATATAGTGCTTATATTTTCCAGACTGACAATATTATTAGTACCAATCCTTAGTTCTATGTGTAACTTCATGTGACTAAATAGAAAGAAGTATTTACTGAAATGGACATATATGCATGCATCATGCTCAATGCCTTCTATGCTCTTAGTTTTGCAATTAGAATAGTACTTATTTTCTATTAGTATAGTACTTATTTTTACGGCCTAACTCAGAAACCTAAAGAAGCACAAAGTTGTCATCAGTATGCCTCGCTTCCTTACAGATTTGAAAGGAAGAGTCATATCAGCAAAACTCTCCTTTTCTTCCTTCTATTAATTTTTTAATTTTAAGAAGCAACAAAAAGCAAAGAAATTTCTCATCCAAGGTACCCTTTGATGCCCCTGCCTCAGTTTTCAGATGATATTTTAAGCTGTGCCACTGTTTCTTGTGTTTTAGTACAGCTCAGTGAATCTTTATGGCACTAACACAGAAATGGGAACTTCACATCAGGTCTCATTCTTTTTATCAAGTATACAGAAAAATTAAAACCCACTATTTTGTGTCCAGATAACTTCAGATCTAATAAATTATAGTTTATTATCTCAATGTTTTTGCAGGCTGGATCTCTCTCTAATGTGAATGAAAATGCAAGATGATATGATTAGGCAGGTTTAATAGAGAAAAATTTTGTGGTTCATACACAGAAAACATGGAGGGGGAGTGATGATTAGAAAATTGCAGCGGAATACTAGAGCATTTTTTGTTGCTACAAGCTGTCTGCATGTGTCGCCAGAATCTTCAAGAATTTATATACAATTAAAAATGAAAATTAAAAGTATTCTTTTAAAATTTCTTCTTACTTTCGCCTTTATTTCTTGCTTTCTTTCTCCTTCTCTCTCCCATTATCTCTCTCTCTCCGTGTCTCTCTCCCTTTTGCTCTTTCTATCTTTTAAAAACATATTCAGGGCTTAGTTTTACTAGTAAAAGCATAATGAACAAAAGCAATGCCAAAAACTGAGTGAGACTAACCTTAAAGTCATAGCTGTATTTAAAAATCTCGAAGAATTATCACACAAATTTATTCATCATTTGCTGTACCAGCCTCCTATAAATATGAGATTTAGTATGTCTTTTGTAGTATTATCTCATGTACATGTTATGTGTATTCAAAGTTAAAATTAATAATTTGGACATTAAAAGTTGAGAAAAATTATGATAATTAAATTGCTCACTACAATTTATTCTGTAATATAATTTGAAAAAAGGCTATTCTAATGAATATATGGCCATTCAGCTGACATCTACATAGCACAAGCTGTGATAAAGATTAACTACCTTCATACCAAAGAACATTACAGATAATGCAAAACCAGGAATTTTAACTGCTCAATAAGTTGAATGAAGCATGACAATGAGACATTATGAAAGAAACAGCATCGCTTGAATAAAGAATTGCAAAAAGCAGGAAAACTGTCAGAAATGACAGATTAAGGCAGAACAGGACAGACATCATATGCTGTGGAGCAAATAAATAAATTGCTAAAATGCCAAACTAGATTTGTGGATGTCTTGTGTATATATTCTACTCTTCAGAATGTGAGAGCATGTGTATTCACACTGAGGTCTGATAGAAAATTGCAACTTGTCAGCAACTGCTGACAGCCCTGCAAAAGAACATAAAAAGCAGCAATGTTTTTTTCCTGCTTAGTGAGATTATGGAGGATTAGACTAAGTAAAGAAAATACTTCTTGCTGGAAGAATATTGTGTAACTATTTTTTAAAATGTGGGACATTCTAACTTCTAAGATCTTTTTAAGAACTTGATAAGCTAAATTCACCCTCACAACTTTAGAAATATACTACAATGACAAAATAATTCTGCTTCAATGCAAACTTGCTTTGTTGACTCTAAGTTGGGGGTTCATTGAATTCAAAAAGGGTTGCATAAATCACAAATTACAAAGGGTAGTTTATCTAAGTCTTGGGAATAGCCATTAATTTTAAAATATAATTTTGTTTTGATGTTTCAATTTTAGGTGGTGAGATGGATTGAGATAGGTTTGAAAATGTGTTCTTCTGTCTCAGGGAGTACCTTCAAGAACTGGACATGAATGCCCAAAACCAGCAGTGGCTGTCAGGTACCCGCTGTCACCGAACAGAGGCCAGGTCCACTGCATAGGGCAAGAGAGCAGAAGAACCCTGACCTGAACATCTCCTTTGATTTCTTTTCCTGGCAGCAGATAAATGTCTATTGGCTGTACACCACACCATGCTATCCCTTTCCTTACAATGAGCTCTGGCTTTCCTGCAGGACTACAGATGAGATTAAGTAACGACCTTGTTAATTAAGGCACACAGCTATCACACACTCCTTATCTTCTGTGTGCAATTGAAAGAAACCCCACTATCCAACCCAAAATCTTTGCATAAATATACCTGCAGAGGTTACCTTTGTATAGACTAGTAACAAAAGGTATGAGGTCAATATTGCACAAAAATAATATTGAATGTGAGGAAGTTGCTATCCCAAAGAGCTCCATAATGCCAGATGGGCTCTAATACCACCTTCCACTTGAGAGCCAGGACCAGTGCCACTTGAGCAACTAAAACTCTTAGCTGGGGCAGTGGACAGTGACATACTCAACACAGTGTTAAACTCTCAGTTGAATCCTCAGGTCTTCTTTAAATTCTTTTTAAGTCTTTTGTTTGAGTTCACAGGTAAACATAAATTAGAACTTCACTAGAAAACAACAGACTGATGGATATAATCAAAATATCTAAATAAAACCAGTGCTGTTGTAATATCTTTAAATATTTTGTGGTCTGCATCTTTCTGAGTGGCTAATTCTGAGATAATTTATCATGTATAACAGTTTGGACTGTGTTTTCAGAACAGAAAATTAGATTTCCCATTTATCTATTTCTGGCAAGAGACTAAATTCTTTTTGGAAAGAAGGAACACAAGACGAGGAGGAACACGAATGTCAAACTGAATGTTAAAAGTTAACCTAGCATGAAATACCTAACTGTCCTTTCTTCCCAGTAATATGTAAAACCCAGTTTCTCTCTCCAGCTTCACACAGGGCAAAATCTGACCTAGTAATCTTTTGTTCAGAAATGTGAGTAAGCTTGTTTAAGAATTAATTGTCTTTAACCTGTGTCTTTTCTTTGTCTGATCCAAACTGGTGAGAGGTCTTTTGTGCCAGGAGAAAGAGGTCCCCTACTCTACTTAAGGAGTCACTCCAACAGCCCTCAACCACAATCTTAACCTCTGCAGACATAAATTATCATGCAAGAATGACTACGGTTATCTCAGCTGCCACCCAAACCTGCAGATATAAGGAAATTCTTAGTTACTGTATGATTTAACTGTAAAGATTTTATATGCCTACAGCTGGGCTTCTAGCTCTGATAAGAAGTGTTTCAACCTTGATGATTTGGGACAGTTTAGCAACTGATCCAAACTTAAGCTTTACCAGGATTCAAAAGCTAATTTGTCTTGCTTTCAAGCTTCACTTGGCAACTGTGTACTCAGCATGTGCAAGCGAGAGCACTACACAAATGGTGGTCCCATTTCTCTTTTATTCAGTATTGGAATGGCTACAGTTCTCACCTATGACAGACAGGATTACATTAATTTTTAACCCTCTTCAGGAGACTTACTCAGCTGTTAGGCAGAAAGGTACACACTCTGGAATGGGTACTTTACATTTCTTGGTGGAATTGTTGCCAAATTTTTATTACAAAAAAATACACCAGAAGTAGAGAAAGTTGAAATGTGCGTGTGACACTGAAAACTTAACATAAGAAAGCTGTTACCTGGAATCTTTTTCACTGAAAACTGGTTCATGCTAAATAGGCAGCAGGACAGAAAGTAGAATACAACAATTTTGGCTGTGTGACAAGAAAGCGTGATTCCTTTGCCATTGCGTAATATTTTTGACAGAGAATTGGTTGTCATCCTTCAAGAACATGTTTGTGGTTTGTGGTGAATACTGAAAAAATGGAAAAGATCCTATATATGCCAACTGAGTAGTGAAAGTGCCAGCTTTAGCTCTCTGAGACTCAGCCATTTCTTCAGACTTACTCCCGTAGGTAAACATTGTCTTCGCTGTTAGAAGCTGGCCTTTGCAGACCCCCATTCCTGAGCATTTGAGGTTATATCAGTATCTTTCAGCTGCATGCACCCATTCACTCTGCCAGCATGTACTGTTGAGTGTATTTTCCAGAGACTATTTCCACGAGGGCTATCTACACATAGGGTCAGTTACCTTTGGAATAGCCACATGCAGATCCAGATAACAATTTTTATAAACCCCAGGCAGTGAGGCTGTGCCACTTAGCCCATCAGGAATCTGCTGCCCTGTGTTTCGTTGCACTCAGGTAGACATGTCCTAACTTGCTTATCAGGTTTCATAATAAGCCAAAGAACTCACTTGTACTTTGTAAATTCCATTAAGTGCTTGGCAGGAAGATGCTGCTGTTGATGTTCAGCAGCAGATGAAGATCAGATGTCTGGAAGGATTATGATCCTTCCCTAAGCATCCATCATACCTCATTCCTTACAGGGGCAATGAAGGGGGCATACTTTTACATGTAATACCACAATTTTTAGTTTTTACATGGACACTGTAACTGTGGTATTTAATGGGAACTGAAATTCTAAATTTGCCTAGTTTTCAATTGTGCTTGTTTGCACTCCTAAATGTCCACATCTAGTAAGGGACATTGGCCACTCAGGCAGGTAGTGATCATGTCAGATAGTAATTATGTTAGCTGTCTCATGTAGCTGGATGACACTTGAAACAAGATTTCCCTTTATCAGTGCCTACTTTGTCCTGGTAGGTCCAGTCCTTAGATACAGCCTGGGCTAATGAATGACTTTTCAAAGCTTAGCTAAGACACCAAGAGTTAGGGGAAAGGCTGAAAAGCAGAATTGAGAAAAACCTCAAAGGTTTGATAACCCATAGAGTATATCTGGAAGGAACTTCCACATTTATTTTTCTAATTACTATGTTGTTGGTATGTTTACAGATGATAAGCCACTAAACACTGCCAAAAACTTTACACAATTCCAATGGAATTCAGATCTCAACTGGTGAAGCAAATCATTCATAATCACTCTGAACTTTTCAGTGTTGTCTGTACTGAAGTAATTTTCCACACACAAGGCAGTGGAAAAAGTCAGAACGTAATTATTTGAAGTAAGCTGACCATCTTCCAT
>VWZN01017262.1:278-10514 GCA_013396955.1 Regulus satrapa | reverse complement strand
ATGCTGTAAACTATGTTACTCAAAACAACAATCATGTTTTACATTTTGATGGATCTTGTCACCTGATTTTCACAATTGTGGCATGTGGAGTGAGTCAGAAAGTGCTATGTGCATACTGAGATGGTAAGGTCTATGAGAGAAGAACCTTTTTATCGTTTCTAATAAACACTGTGGTGGGATCCTCTCTCATTATTAGGACATTTTAAGTCATACCAAGCATTCAATGACTTCAAAATGATCACTGAAAATTTGGCCATTATTATATTTTCATTACTTGTAAGGAAAGTCAAACTCGAAGAATTAACTTTCTAAAGCTTTTGGTCATTTGATTATGCCTAAAGAGATTCAGTTAAGAGCACATTCACATAAGGATGTGTCCAGGCAAACTCAGCATACAAACACTCTGAAGGCTGTTTAAATTTCAGTGGTCAAGTATGTGGAAGTAACTGCTCTGTATGTGTCCCATTTTCACAGCCCAGTGAGAATATCACAGTCTGTCTTGGGCAAGTCTCAGCTGGTACACAAGCAAATATTAAGTATCAATGTGAAGACAAGCTGCCAGTTAGAGCCTTTCCTAAACACCTTTTAGACCTCTGTCGCATTTCAAAAGCAGTGATTGCTGAGGGGCAAGGAGCTGGTGGAAAAACTGATGACCTCTCCGTGGACTTTTATGAGCCTTCCATGCAATGCTTCAATGGGCCACCTGTCCAAGTTTAGTAGATTTCAGAAACACAGCAAAGAAACTGCAGGCAGTGTCATAAAGCTTGCAAAACAGGAAATCTTCTTAGGTCATCTATGCATTGGACAGCTGTAATGACTCACAAATCTTCATTGCTATGTTTACCAGGAAAGTGGATACCTTGGGGTGCTTAACCCTGGCTTATTGGAGGTAATGAGCCACTGTAAAACCCAAGAAGGTTGGTTTTGTTTCTGAAAAAAAGCCTTATGTATACAAATATGTAATGTCAGTGTCCTAGTGTCTAGGACACTCTGATAGTTAAAAAAGAGAGACAGAGAACCTTCTTTATTCATTTGCCAAGCTCTAGGAAAGGAAATTGCAACACAAGTTTCTCTGTAAAGTGACTAATAGAAAGAGTGTCTGGCATTATATAGACATAAGTGTATAGGGTTTATTAATTGTTATTAAATACTGTAATCACTGACCTGTAATATTTAGGTCACCCAGACAGTCCTAGCACTTTCAGAATATTGGTGTTACCTTTCTTTTATTAATACTTTACGGCTAGAGTTAGGTTCTAAACACCTGAGGATCTGATATTAAAATTTTAGAGTCCATAACTTAAGTTGTTCAAAAGAATTTATTTCTCGGGGAAGAATGTTCCTCAGGGAACATTTCTTGAACAATATTTACTCTATTTGTACAGTTCTTCAATTTAAAGAAATGTTTATTTAGTTCTTGTCAGAACAAGTTATAACCCTGGATTTGAATTCTCAAAAGGAAAATTGTTTGGAACATTCCTGGTCTCCTACTTTATTCCACCAGAAAATAATATTTTAAAAAGATTTTAAAAGCATCTTTGTTCTTTTCACTTATAGTTTCTTTTTTTTTTTTTTTTTCCTCTTCCTATATTTAAAGAACAGAGAGTGACGGAACAGATTTCATTACAACACCGTACTGTTTCAGAATACAATTTTAATGCTTTACTACATATTTACATCCTATTACTATTTTCATAAAAGTTTCTTTCTTTTTTTATAACAGATGTAATTGTCAAAAATTACTTTTCCATATATTGTCAAATACTAATTAGGGAGGAGAGCATTTAAACTACATTTTGTGTCTTAAAAGGGAATGAATTGAATGGTATTTAAAGTAATGATAATGAACTGTCATTTTCATGTAAATTAGTGGCAAAAACACTCATGTGAACCTAATACTTTAAAAGCACATATTATAATACTATAAAGTTTGTACTCCCCAATTATATATTAATATAATATATTAATATAATATATTAATATATTTCTCAGAATTATATATCCCTCTTGCAGGGAAGGAAAATAATTTAATCATATTTCATATTAGATACTAACTCTTACTTACCTATATATGCCTTAAAACTTCTATGTAAGCTATTGATTTATTTAGTTCAAAATATAAAATGCCATTCATCATCTCAGCCAAGAACTGAATCCTCTGGTCTTATCCTTTTTGATAAGTCTCTGATTTTGTCTCCTGGCACTTCAGGAGCAATCATGGACAGGGTAATTTTATAAACTGTTTCACATGGGCAATATATATATATATATATATAAATCTTAAAATAGCAGCAGTATAAAACAAAGGGACTATTCCTCCTTCCTCCTGTGGCAGCTGAAGGATACCTTGTAGTAATCCATACAGCAATGAAATATTTTACACATACCTTTTTCCTGTCTCTGGTTAGATAAAGAGCAGTGTTGCATTTTTCTTAAAATGTCTGTGGGGAGATAGAAGATGCCTGTGGTTTTAGGACATTATGTACTAATTATTCAGAGACTATAAATCAAAATGTTCATCTGAGTGTATTGTACAGGTTATGAATGTCACAGAAATTATGTATCCATTTAGATAAGTAGTGGAAACAGACTGATTGCAGCAGCAGAATGACATTTTAAAATACACTCACATTTTACATTTTTACCACAGACTACTGACAGCTCTGCAATGATCACTGAAAGACGATGCCTCTTCCAAACATATATAAACATATCTAGGTCAAATATCATGGCCTACACATACTCTCAGGTTAACAAGTATAGCAGCTTACTGAATGGTTCAAGTGTTTCTTTCTAGTGCAAGATGGAAACAACAGTAACAACATGAGTCCTACAGATAGGGATGAGGGTGAGTGAAAAGGGATTCAGAAAGAGCAAGGGACACCACAAGCCACCTTAGGCTCTAACAGAAAGGGGGCAGTACTCATGATGGGGATTATGTGATGCGATGACTTGATAATTACCTAAGCACTTATTTTCCCACCCACAATTCCACAACCTACACTAACCAGCACTGCAATTACATCCACTTATGATCATATTCCCCAATAACTTGTATGAGGAATGAAAAATGCCATAGAACTTGAAAAAATCTGCACCTGCTTCTATTAGGGGTTTCTAATGTTTCCTTTCCCTTCCTATAAGCAGCTGCTTACCATCTATGGAGAAGCACTATAACTTCTAGTCATACATTTTCTTTCTTCCATATCCTGCAGGGATGAAATGAAAATGGTACGAAATCCATAATCTCAGGAAAGAAAGGGTTTTTTTGTTTGATTTTTGTTTCACTATCCAGTAATCAGAGACTCTACTACAGTGTTTTTCAAGTAATTTGCCTCTAGTTGTTCATTTGAAAACTAGTTGTGTCCTTGCTGCCCTAGACAAAACATCCTGGGATACTGCCTTCTGTATATTTACTTCATGAGCTAACACTTCATCCTTTCTTTCACACTCACGTATCTTAACAGAGGGCATATACAGCACTCACAACAAAATTACTGTCATCAATAACTTTTCAGGCTTTTGACAGTAAGCTCAAGGACAGGTATATAGAATTTGGGAGGGTAGTTTTACACTCTGCAGAAAGGGAATGCAGAAATCTGCCCTGCAGAAAAGGACCTGGGGATGCTGATTGCAGCAGCTGAACATGAGCGAGGGAGTGCCCAGGTGGCCAAAAAAGTCAATGGCATCCTGGCCTGGATCAGCAATAGTGTGACCAGCAGGAGCAGGGCTGGGATTGTCCCCCTATGCTGGGCACTGGTGAGGCCACACCTCGAGGGCTGTGTCCAGCCCTGAGTCCCTCACTGCAAGAAAGACACTGAGGGGCTGGAGTGAGTCCAGAGAAGGGCAACGGAGCTTGGGCAGGGTCTGGAGCACGAGTGCTGTGAGGAGCAGCTGAGGGAGCTGGGGGTGTTTATTCTGGAGAAAAGGAGGCTCAGGGGAGACCTGATCACTCTCTACAACTGCCTAGAAAGAGGCTGTGGCCAGGTGTGGGTCAGTGTCTTCTCCCAGGCAATAAGCAATAGAACAAAAGGACATAATCTCAAGCTAAGAGAATCTGTAGATTGGACAGGAAGAAGAAATTCTTCACAAAAAGAGTGCTTAATATTGGAATGGTCTCCCCATGGAGGTGATAAAGTCACTATTCCTGAAGGTGTTTAAGTAAAGACTGGATGTGTCCTTTATTGTCATGATGTTGTTCTATCATAGGTTAAACGTGATTATCTTAACAAGTCTTTTTCAACCTAAAAGATTCTGTGAAGTTCTCCTAAAACTTGACTTAAAATCAGCCTACATTATTCCCGGTAAGAACTAAAGAAAGTGCCGGGTTCAAGAGGTTTTTCAGTGAAAATTGCTGAACCATTATCATGCTGTGGATGATTTGTCCAAACTTTGACCATTACTTTGTCAATTAGACCACAACACAAATTGTGTCACACCCAATTGTTTCTTGAGCACTTCCAGGCATGGTGATTCCACCACTTCTCTGAGCAATCCTTTCCAAAATCTAAGAACGCTTTCCACAAAGATCTTTTGATGTCAGGCCTGAACCAACCTGGAATAGCTTGAGACTTTGTGCTGTTTTCTTGTCCTTTTCAGTCCAAAAATCACAGATAAAATCAGGAGGCATCTTTTCAAAACTCAGCTGATAGGCCAAAGTAAAAGTGTTTGTATACAAACTCTGTTCATTTTTATGTATAGTAGCTAAACATCTTGAACCCTCTTCCTAGGCTGTTCTAACAAAGAACGAATACTGACGCAACTTCAGCAGATTGGGCTGTGAGATAAGAGCATTCTTGGAGCAGCTGACCTTTTCACAGAGCCAGTCAGACAGCAGATGAGGAGTTATGTAGCCCATTCACATCTGCGGGGTTAATGCGGTTTTCATACACCAGCCAGTATTAGAGAAAGATGCACAACAGTGATGTGTCTTAGCAACTATAATTTGAGCCTGACTACATATAACTGTATCCTGAGTTTTATAGCAATCTCTCTTGGTTTTGTAGTGAGCAGTACCATAAAATTGAATAAATTTGGGCTGGATTTTTTGATTGGTTTTTTGAAGACATTTTATTCATTTTTTGACAGGTGACAGCAACCATTTAAAATATGTGCATAAATCAAACACATATGTATGCACACACTTACACATATATAAATATATAAATATATAAATATTAGCCTTTGCACAATTTTTAAAGGATAAAAACAATAATTAAATGCTTAGCTGTACCTTTTTTTATTGACACAGTCTTCCTGTTCCTATGACTAGTTTCCTCTAAGGAAAGAGTGACGTGTTGGATGATTTCCCATTTTCTGTTCAGGCAGGAAGTATACAGCCCAACCAGCATTTGGATTTTCTTCTAATCTTTAGTCACTAAAGAACACCTGCAGCCTAACTGTTAGCTTGTTCTGGTACTCAGGGTCTCTATCAAAACACATTGTTGAACAAAGGAAAAAGCTGACATTACACCATCTGGGAATACAGGAATAATAATAATTTTTTATGTAGTTGTAAAAAAGAGCCACACAGAGCATAAGAGAATTACAGAAACATAGAATCATTATTTGGGTTGGAAGAAAATTCTAAACATCATCTAGTTCAAAGCCCCCCTGAAATGAGCAGAGGCTTCTTCATCTAGATCAGGTTACTCAGAGCCCCAAGCTGTCAGACCTTGAATTTTTCCAGCATATGGCATAGAATAACAAAAGAAGTCTGTTTGTTCTTCCTAAATTAGGAAGACAAAAGTCTAAAAAAAAAAAGGACATTACATTGTGCTTTCATTAAAGTCACAGGAACAGTAATACTGCTACTGCAATCTGCAAGAAGAAAGCTGGAGGGACAAAATTTCTCTCCCACTTTTAATTTAATCACTGGGTTGTATAGTGTTGCACATGTTAAAACAACATATACCATTATATATCTGATATAATGAGATGCTGTTGATATGATAAAATTGCATATAAATTCAGGGGAAAAAACAGGTCCCTAGGAATACCCAGGAATTCCCAACAAAGGATTCTGCACCACAGAGGATGAAATATTCTCTGTTTAAACACTCCAGCAGATGTAGAATTGTGGAGATACCAGTAATATAAAAGAGCACATGTTGATATTATACATTTCAAAGCAATTGACCAAATTTCAAAGCAGGAGTGTGTCTGGACCACACATTCACTTCACTTCAACAGAATTTCATACTTGTTGAGGTCATGCTTTTTTCTCATGCTTTGTCAATATCATAACATCTGATCAACAACAGCCACGGTTAGGTTTTTTGTCATACTTTACAATCTACAGACAGGCAACTTCAGGGAGTTTTGTTCCTGGCCTTCACATCTTATGCTATGAATTCATTACATCACTTGGGTTTTTATGGCAGTCTGAATCAAATAATAATGGTAATGCAGCACATTATTGTAGAATTTCAGCACCTGAAAAAAAACTTCCAGATAATCCAATTTATCATCAGGATTACACTAAAGCTAGAAGAAGCAGGTAAATCAGCAATTCCGAATACTCAAAACTCCAAAACTCAAAAAGGTAGTCAGCAAATCCAAATACTCCAAAGTGTTTTTCAAACTTCTGAAAGTTTAGAGTACAATGTAATCATAGGGGGCTTTAGTTAAGAGCAAAACAATTGCTTGTTGTTTATTACAATTTTTTTTCCCTTTCTATCTTACCAAATTTTTATGCTGATATGTCATACAAACATCCTTTTTGTAGTATTTTTCTACATCTGTATTAAACTACACATTACTTCTTTTTAGCCTCTGTGCTGAAGACATCTTGCTACCCTCAAATATGGAAAGAAAGTAATGGATAAATCTCATTAGAGGGAGGTAAAAGCCTTTCATCAGAAGTAGTGCAGGCTTGTCTGTTCAGAAAGATACATGAAATGAAAACAGTACTTTCTAAGGAAACTGGTGACATTTGCACTATTAGACAGCACAGAAAGAGTGGGAAAAATAGTCAGGGTGATGTAATTTGCATGGCTTTCTGCTCACTAGTCAGCAGGTGTACAGAGGCTGACTAGAGAAAAATCTGACTGCGGATGGAGGGAAACTGCAATTCAGCCTAAGGCCTTGCCTTTCAGAGGAAGGTTTCACAATAAATTTGGAGTATTTTGTAAAATGGACATGTCTGAAAATAACTAAGCAAATATAAATTGGTAAGGTTTTTTCTTATTCCTCCCTCTCTTCCATAATCTCAGTGCATGACTCTTAGCCACTCTGTAATCTCAGTGGCTCAAGTTACCTGCTCTGAAACACAGAGAGAATATTGGCATTTTCTGAATGTGTTTCTTCATAGGTAAATATTTTCAGAACAGCTTGTTATTGAAAGAACCAAGGCTCTTTCTAGAGAAAAACCAAACCAAACCCCCATAAAAGTAAAGAAAATCCTAACAAAGAAACCCAAGGAGCTGCATACCTGTTGCATTATACCTGAAGAGATGGAAATTATCATATCTCTCTGATTTCCACCAGAAGCCTTGTGTCTATCTCTCCAGTGACTATAAAGGGAGTCATAACAGACAGTTTTATGTAAATAACTAATGCAAAGAACAATGAGTCTCATTTGTCAGGAGCTGAAATTAAGACTTATTGATTAAAGATTGCATTCTTATGTAATATTGTGTGTCAGTGGTGTGCAGTCAGTTTTCTTTGTTTGTGGTCAGTTTTTTGGTACATGCATGTGCCCTAATTGCATTAAAAATGATGTATTTATAGGTAAAATGTCCTCTTTAGTTTTCAATCTTGATAGTAGTGAAGAAAAAAAAAAAATTTAAAAATCACACTTACGTTTTTGTTTCAGTCCTGACCTTGCTCATAGTTTATCAAGCCTGTGACATTTTTCTTTAGTAAACTCCAGTGCAGACAACCTGGCAAATTGATACCCAGGCGTTTAATTTCTGTGTTGTTAAGTAAATTCTAAGTAGGTGATAAAAAGGAACCAAATATTTTAAATGATCCACCATCCCAATTAATAATTTTTGCCATTAGTTGTATTTTGAAAGGTATAAAACAAGAGCCTTTATGGTACTTGGTTAAAATATTCTGTATCCTTTGAGGGACTTTTCAATAACAGAGTTTTAATTGCATCCCACAGAAATGTGCATTTTATTTTTCAATATCTGTCACCCTGTAGCCATTGTTCAGTGCTTTCTTCTATTACAGACAACTGTGTGTAAGAAATTACAATGCTCCATGCAACAGCTTTATGATTGCAAAAATCCTGGTGGATTTAATCACTTTCCTTTTTGGAATAACAGGCCAAAACTGCATTGCTGATTTCATCATCTTCACAGAGTACCTTTTTATAGAACAAGTTTAAATAAGCCATAAGAATTTTTAAATACTATTTCATTTATGCAAGAAATGTAAGTTCATATTTGCACACTGCTCTACCAGTTTTCACAAATTTATTGCAGTGTAATGCACTAAGCTGAAGGATAGAGATCCTTGTTTAAAGGCAGTGAAGGAAATTGAAGAATATCCTATGAGATTTTTAAATACATTGCTGCAAGACCATACACAATGAAATATTTTTGAGCTTTTCAGTCACTTTTTTTCTGCACAAAATGAAATACCATTAATAATAAAAAAAAAAAAATAAAATTAAAAATTGCCAAAGTATCCAGATCACTTAATATCAGGAGGTGGTGTTTAATGAAATAAAAAGAAAAGAGACTACTCTGTGGAGCCATTACTGGAAACATCCCAGCTTAAGAGGAAAGAATAATGAGAATAATATACATAGACACTGAAAGTCTTCCAAATTTCTGGACTAAGAACTGTATCACTTGGAAGTTTAGGTGTCTATTATTCTCCCACTGTGTCCAACTTTTATGAGAATTCCTGAAGGCACACTGAAAATTTTCCATCTCTTATGTTCCAAACTTGCTTTTAACAGTGTGAAAATAACAGAATTCCCTACCTTCTTATAAAAAAGTTCTTAAGCAAAACAGATTTCAGCATTGCTGTGAAGACATGGAGGCAATCTATTACTTAGATCCTGCTAGTTTTATCTGCTATATCTTGAGCACTATCTTCTGAAGCAGGTAGAAAATGTGTGTACCTGTACATTCAAAAGTACAATCCTGTGCTAGATTCTATTTGCTGAGACTAACTGGAAGATCTTACACTTTTTAAAAGATAAAGCGGCACAGTAAAAGCATTTTTGTTCAGCCAAAAGACTGCAAATATTTAAAAGACTCTGCAGCAAGGTGAAAGTTTTGGAGAGATTTTGGATTAGTTCCACTGAAACTTAATAAATGTCAACCTTTATGTTCATACAACATTCATGTAACTCTTTGTCCCCTCTCTTGCTGTAGGCCCTAATCCATATCAAAAGGCACAGTGAGAGGGAGGAAGCGCCATGTTCTCTCCAGGCTGAGGGCATGCAGTGTTGATGTTCCCTTCATGTCTACCAAACCCAAAGCCTTTGCCAAGAACATTGTCCTGGTGCAGGACCCAGCCCCCCTGCCATATCGGCCCCTCTTAGGATGTTGTCTGTTTACACAAGGTTGGTGTAATTACTCTCTTCTTACTCTCTTCACTCAATACAGTGCATTTTGACTGAAAAGAAAAAACAATCCCAACAGATTGTATTCAATGACAGCAAAGAAAGTTTCATCTGCAGCATCTGACTTCCAGGCTCTGGATGAGAGAGAGAAAAGAGGCTATATGTCTTAAAGTAAGATAATCAACAGTAAACCATCAAAAATGTTTTGGTTGTCTTCAGGAGATGGAGAGGTAAAACATGTATCATTATCACTGAGAATTTGCTGAAGGGAACAAAAAGATCTGCCTTGCCCCACAACCTGCCTGCTAACTTCAATATTTTTCTGAGTGCTCTGCCTGTGCAACCCCTCCAAGTTTCCCCTACGTCACTCTTGCAGCCTGTTTCCTGGGCACTTTGGCCTCTGCAGGAAGCTGGCAAACCTCTTCATGTGGATGCTTATGTGTCATAATAAATTGTCCCCTCCCACCCATCTACCCACCCACCCATTTAATAAATGTACAGGATTTCCTCCACAGGGAATAGACAGCAAATAACTCACATGTGGCAACAATCTCCACATTTCTGTGACTTTGACACTTTACCCTACAATCACAGTGTGACAACCTGCTCACACATAATGCTGTTTTTGCAGTAAAAAACACTGCTCACAAAAATAATCTTTCCCAGTTACTATCCCTTGAGAAAATATCATCTTTCCCCATCATTCTCCA
>VWZN01017261.1:992804-1022500 GCA_013396955.1 Regulus satrapa | reverse complement strand
TTTGCAGAGCAGACTGCTTGAAAGATTGCCTGCAGGGGCTTGCTAAGTGATGTATTATTGGCAGATTTGTTTAGTATAATGAAATTGAGAGTGTCTGTTGTTTAGGCATTTAAGTTAGAAGCATTCTGATTTTTATTTCAATTGTTTCAGAGTGTTGTTTTCCTCATGTAGTCTTCAGAGTGCTTATTTAAAAGAAGAAACAAAACCTTGCTCTCAAATAAGCTGTATTCATTTAACTATTTTTTTTGCTTAGACTTCTGAGTCTATATATCTTCAGTGGCGCTGTTGACTAGATAATATTTGCTATAAAACAAATCTTGTATAATCAGAGGAGGCAGCATAGAGTGGAAAAGTATGAACTGAGTCCATTCAGTAATCTCTGTACAGACAGTCTAGGTTCTGCACTGATGTTGCAGCCACTATTCTTGATAGCTTATACTTTTTATTTTCCTACGTTGTGTATTTGTCCAACACTGACCCATATTTCCAAAGAAAATAGCCTTGTGATATTCCTTGCAAATAAAAGCCCAAGGATGTAGTGAGACTATTGATATACTTTTGCCTCTTTCCTCATGGAAAGCTTGATTTTGACATATAGCATTAAGTACCTGATACCTCATGTGTCTGATGCTTATATAAAACCACTTGGTTTATTTGGGGTTTTTTTTTTGGTTTTTTGGTTTTTTTTTCTTAGCCTATGAATGCCAGTCTGTCTCAGTTTTGCAAAACAGACTCTGTTCTCTTGGTCATCCTAATGGCCCTCTGCTGCACACTGAGTGATCTTTCTTGAAACTGGACTATTTGGTGTGTTTTTGGCATGACCCGAGACACCTTGTGCAATGATATACTAGAGTCAAAATCAGCACTTTTAAATCAGAAATAAAATTCAGAGGAGTTAACTTGGCCAGGCTGAAACACAGTATTCCACATGTTACCTTAACCTTATGAGGTGTTTCCTTTTTCAGAGGAAGATACACTTAGAGTTACACTTGCAGCTTTATATGTTGGTGGTTTAAATAGTTGTGAGACAGTCCCCTAGGCAGAGCTTTCCCGTGATGTTTCTGATACCAACTCTGTTTTGTCATCTAGCTGTGTACTTCGTAATTTAGGAGACTTGTGAAAGTGCAGAACTTTTCCTTCAGTTCTTTCTCCCTGTCCACCTGCCTCCACTGTGGATACAGATACTAGGTAGTGCATGTCCAAATCCTGAAACCTTCACAGTAATTATCTTCAATAATGAATTTACTTTATCTCATACCTTTTGTCCATTTTAAGATCAAAATCCTTTAGCTGCAAGCACACTTTGTTTCAGTTGCAGTGAAAGGAAATCTAATGTTTGAGTCAACATGTAAACAATAAAATTGTGTTAAGAAATTTACATAGCTTGCATAGTTGTATAAATAAAGGAGTTTAATTGGCAATCCAGTTTTAATTAGAAATTGCAATATGAAAGATAAAAAGAAATTACTGGAGTCTGTAACACATTTAATTTTGAAAGTTGACTGTAGAATTAGTTTACTGCAATGATTGTTATATGGTTTTGAACAGATGAATGGCCAATATGTTTTAAGTAGCATTTGTACGTGATATATCCAGTAATGAGCCACCTACATTCCCTGTGGATCATTACTAGTTTTTCTAGATTTTTCTTAATGCATTTTGAAGTTCCTGATGTTTTATTGTTGTTTAGTAAGTTAGCAGCTAAAGATGTAGACCAATTAATTAGGAAAACTAATGTTAATAATGCTAATAAGTAATAGCAATAACATTGATCAAGTAACTGATGTAAAAATGTATCGAGTCTAAATAATTCCATTGTTATCTTGGGAAATAAAATGTAAAGAGTTTTGAAATGTTGAAAATTTAACATGGTCATGTTTCGTAAGATTAGGATATCTCCATATCTGGGATTCCTTGCTCATTTGCAGAGGTTTTATGTTACTGTAATTGTTCTGTGCAGCTCCTAGAGCTTTCTCCTTAGTCCAATATATTCTGCCATAGCAGATAGAGTATTTATGTGCTTCCTAAGTTGAATGTAGTCAGCAAGGACAAAACTTCTAGACTTGAGTATCCTGGCATTGTCTGGCCACAGAAGGATTTTATTCAGACTCATGGGTTGGGGGGGTTGGTTGGTTGGTTGGTTTTTAACTACTGTTGAACCTTGCCTGTGCTTCACAGGTATCATAAGAGAACCTCAGTTCAGGTCTGTGTCTGGGGTGAGTGTAGGTTCAACCATGGGCCCGTTTTTTCTTGGTTGCACACTGTGATCTTTGCTTGTAACATTACAGGTAATTCATAATTTGGGAAACACAGTTAAAATACATACTGTTTTTGTGATGTGAGGTGTTGTTAGCTGCAGAATTAATGTAATTAGAACTTTCATGCACAACTTATGCATTTAATGAAATACATGGCAATATATTTTATTGCTAAACAATTCTTTCTTTTATGTTGTCTACTAATACTTAGCAATCTTCCTTAGTACCCTGTAAGCATACATTTTCTGTATCTGACATAAACCCATAAATTCAGTGATGTCTTCAGAGCAGGTGGTCATTTTCTGTGAATTAATGACTCACAAGGATGAGCTAATAATTCAAGATAATTGACTAGGAGTCTACCTCAGCCAGACATTCATTCTAACGAATGTAAAGTACATTACTAAGTGTTTTGCATATAAGAGCAATAGTATTGACAGCTCTTGGAAGCACTGATCATGACATTTGGGCATATGCCAATTGTAATATGGTTTCTCGGGGGAAAAATGATAAATATTGTATGGGAAGACAGTTGAACTGAAAAGGAAGCTTTTCAGTATACTTTCAAACATTATTAGATTAATTTTTTAACTTTGATCTCAGTTTAAAGTCTCTCTGTAATTGATGTGGCACAAGTACAAATATAGCTAATGCACCTTCAGATTTTCTTTAATTGAAAAAGGATGTCATAATGGAAACTTAATATTTGTGTAATTCAGTAATATAAATACAAATGCATTTAATTCTCATATTCTGTACAGATGCTTTCTCTAGAATATTTCCCAATGCCAGTTAAAGGAAAATCCCTTTTTCACTTCATTGTTTATGACAAGTAACTCAAGTGTTTATTTTTCTAGTGTCTAAAGAGAAATCATAATTTTGAGACAGCATTTCAAAATAATGAGCACAAGGTGTTTATTTCAGGAACCTACAGAAACACTCTGCCTCTCCCTAAATAAGGGAATTGGTTCTTTCTGTAATTGTTAAAAATGTGTTGCATAGGAGGATTGCATTTATATCTGTCACCAATTAGGGCCTCTCTTGGGAATCAGCATAGTGCAGAATATATTATAATTGTATGAAGTTGACCCAGTAGTCTGCTTCTTAGCATGATTGTAAAGCAAGGGTGAATCTTCCCAAATAAATTGGATTAAATATTTGTATAAGGAAACAACTGTAGGTCATTGTATGCTTTGTAAAAATGACTGAAGTTATTTTAAAAAAATTCTCACTCAAACAGCAAAATAGAACACACCGTTAGAATGAAGCTAAAACAAATTGGTTTTGATCACTATACATTTTAGGCAGAGATGTGTTAGAAATATTGGCATCACCATCCATTGCTTGTCAGCAAGATGAAGAGAAAACAGTACTGCTTCTTCTGTCCTGTTTCATTTGAAACTTTATATATTTTGCCAAATAGTTTCTTAAGGAAGATAAAGGTTTCCTGTCTTACTGGGGGCTCCTCTTCATCAATTTCATCCTCAGTAGTACTGTGACCAGTCTGGCTGATTACTCCCAAGAGGAGAGCTATAGTTCATATATATTAAAACATATTTGTATACATGTAACAGAACAGCATAGTCAGTAATCTTTGTATTGAAAAGGTTGTTTGTGCTGAATACTATAGGGGGCTAGTTTAATGTGCAGTGCAATCTGAATGTATAGATTTCTTTTTCACAAAGCACATGTCAAAAACTGTAACTATTTTTTGATGCTTGACTGAGCAAGTCTTAAAGCTCAGGGTACACGTACTGACATTCTCATAATGGCACTGGGCGCCCAGAGCAGTGAGAGGACTAGGCTGTGATGTGAATCTTGAAGTTACCTGGATTGATAGACCTTCCTTCCTTAGGTAGGAAAGAATTCTCCCCTTTGTAATGTCTTCTGCTCTGAGGAGGTTTGCTGCTATGTACATAAGTGTATTGAGATGATTTTATAGAATGAGGCATACCCATTTACTTATGGAAAACAGAGTCAATGTTTTTAAAGTAGTTATTTTTTATTTTCTTTCTAAACTCCTTATTACTATGCAGCAACTCCTCAAACTCCTCATTTGCCGCAACTAGACTTATCCTTAAGTCTATTATATTTATGTTGACTTAAGGCATAAAATTTTAAAAACGCTTTTCAGAAGTCCATTCAGAATCTTAGCTTGTCTTGTCCTGTGATAGCTTTGTATTAATTTTGTCTCTGCTTTTTCACAAAGACAATGAAAGTAAACAACAAAGCAAAGCAAAGCACTCTGTAAGAGTGAACTAAAATGCAAAGCATGTCTGCATAGGCAGTGAGGTGAAATGGTTACTATGGAGCCAACAAGCTCAGCTTTCAAATATCAGAATTGGCTTTCAAACATTATATATCCTTCATTCAGTGCTAGATTATTTTCTTCATGAAGTTTTGCATCATTTAAATGAAACTGTGCAGCACACAAGGTGTTAAACAGAACAATTACAAGGCTCAACTTGAGTCTGACAGAATTAGGAAACGCAGTGAGAGCCTATGAATTAGAGAATGTTCTTGTGAGAAACAACTGCTCTCCCATGGTAAAGTATGATATAATTCTTGAATTTTAGTATCTTAATTTAAAATAATTATTCTTAAAGTATTGACTTAAGTATGTCATTGGTGACTTCATGCCCATTCACCATAATCATTTAAATAGGACAAGATTTTCAGAAAGTCCTGTGCTACCAGGTTCCCAAGTGTTCTGGAACACTTACTTTGAGACTTCCCAGTCTATTTTCCTTCAGATTCTAGAATTTGCACCCATCGTTTTCAAAGTGTTTAACCAGGCTGTTCTTTAAGTCTAGAATGCTGCAAGCAGGGTATCTCCATCAGAGGTTTTATTGGAGCATTTGTTTACAAAAGGTGCATTTTTCCTGCTTTAAATAATTTAAAATCTGTAAGTCACAGGGGAGCCTTGCCTGACCATTTTGCGACTATCAAAACACTGATAGAAAATATTAGCTGCAGCTTTAGACTGGTTGTTACCTACCAGCAAGCCCTTAAAAAAAAAAACAAAACAAAAAAACCCAGTGTGATAAAAATTAATTGGCTTCTTCTGGGAATAAGATTATAAATAAAACAGAACCAACTGAATGTTTACCACCTGGAAAGCTTTTGACAAAAGACTGAAAACAATGTGCCTGTCCCCGAGTTCACTGCTTTGCTGTCAGTAGCAAATTTGGGGTTGTATCATTATTATTAAGTTACATTTTAATATTAACTTATTTGATTAGTTCCACTGTTTTAAATTTAGAAATATATTTTTTTATTTAGAAATTTTTAAAAGCCTTTTTCCCTACTGCTTGGCTGCGTGATGACATTGGGAGAGTTATGCCCTCTTTTCTAGTATCTTCTTGCATTAGCATTCCTACTCCAGCACTTTGTGTTTGGTGTACTGCCAGCAAATTAAGTTGTCTCAAGTGTAGAATGGCTTTGCGAAGTTGAGCAGATGAAGCAGTGTCTGGCACTTGCCAGTGCGCTGAGCGTAGCAGCAGAGAAGGGAAGGGGTGACTCATGTAAGTTTGGGAGGTGAAAAAGAGTTAGTGATTGGGTTGAGATCTACCTAACTCAGAAGAGAGGGTGAAATGTAGGGAAGGCCAGATAATCCAGGAATGGGAAAAGAAAGAAAAAGGGATCTGCCCTGGCTGTTTGCCCAACACTGAGTCCTGAGTCAAAATTTGGGCCAATTCCACAGGTTGTGGATATAGGTCAACAGTTTAGTCATTTGAAGAGTTCCAGTTAGTTACCCTTTCTGTTAAAGATTGCAAGGTATGAATCACAGACACATTTATGTTGGAAAAAAACCTACAAAATCCAGCCATTAACCTAATACTGCCCAGTCCACTACTAAAACATATCCCTAAGCATCACATCTGCACATCCAGGGATGGTGACTCTACCACTTCCCTCTTTAGTGGTAACCTAATTGTTTTTTGGTGAAGACATTTTTCTTAAATGTCCAACTGAAACCTCTCCTGGCACTACAAATTTTGTGTTTTCCACAAGACTGAGACTGGGCTGACAAAATTCAATCTCTAATGAGAATGGATTTTGAAATGTGATTTTGTTTTCCAGCTAAAATTGCATGCATCTGTGATTCATGCAGTATTTATTTAAATAGAGTAGAACCTTAGGAGAATTGGAGGAGGAGAGGGCCTCAGGTGCTTCTCTGGTCCAGCCTCGTGTTCAAAACACGCTAAACCTCAAAGTTGGGTTGGATTGCTCAGGACTTGGCCCATCTTAGTTTTGAAAATATCCAAGGATGGAGAGTCCACAGTTTCTCTGGCTCTTATTCTGTGCTTTTTAAAAGAATCTCAGTGTTTCTACTTTAGATAGTGAAACACCATGATTAATTTCCGCCTTGGTTTTCTCTTTTTAACAGGGTAAGCAGACCAGGTTCCCTGCATCTCTTCTCATATGTTATGTGCTTCAGGCCCCAAATCGTCTTAGTAGTTCTTTACCATATTTGTTCCAATTCTTCAGTGTTGTGTAAGTGGGTGTCCAAAGCTCCACAAAGTATTTATCCCCAGTCTGGCCTTGTGTGTACTGAATAAAAGGGGATAATCACTTGGCTTGATCTATTGGTTTTGCTTTTAGACCCAGTGTATGTTGGTGATGTAGTTATTTATTGACTATTCTGTTCATATGGCCTCTATTTTTCTGTGTGCACACAGGCAGTGCCATTCCATAGGGACATAACTAATACAGAGGAAAGGAGGGCCACAGTTAAGACATTCCATCTGTCAAAAAAAGAACTGATAAACATAATAGGAACCAAAAAGGTTTAGGGCTGTGCATAAAGTTAGCAACACTTAGTAGAATTTGAATTGTAGCTTGACATTTATAGTGTAAATTAAAACCTGATGCTTATAGTATAAGTTAAAAGATCACTTTATATCAACAAGATTTTTGCACCATCGTACATGGTATAAAGATCCTTGTTTTGTTTTCATTGTTTCGTTTCAAGACCAACAGGGATTGATATTGCATTTCTGTAGCCACAGATCTGATAAATTGGCCTTGTTTACTTCCAGATGTTTAATTGCACGGAAGTTCAGAGTGGCAGGAAAGCTCATGGAATCCAGCATGGATGAGGAAGCTGTTGTTAGTTACCAAGTCATTCCGTACTACTGGCAATCATTCAGTATATATGTTTATTGCATTTTGGTTAAGGTATTTTTATAAATACATTTTAAAAGCGGAATGCTTACAATAAAATATTTTCATTTGTAAGTTAAAAATAATTTAGATGACTTTATATGGTATTTTATAGCTATAGAATAAGTTCAACAGAATCAGAAAAAAATTTAAGACCGCGGATTTAGAAACTCTCCAAAACAAAGGTCAGTGAAGTTTAATTTTAAAACATTTAGATCTGGCTTTCATATTTCTGTATTGCTAGTTCAGTAGACTTCTTTGGATAGGCTTTTTTCCAGTTTTATGAAGTTAGAAGAATTATTGAGAATCAGAAGGGTTAGATTCTGCTCTTTAATTTTAGGACTGGAAAATTCTTTGTTGTTTACATTTACTTAGAATGCACATAAATGTGAAATCATAACTAATTTTAAAAATTTTCAAAATACTTTATCACAAGAATTTCAGCTTTTGACATAACTAGCTGCATGATTTCTGGAGCTGCAGATTTAAACAAATGACTGCACTTTTTCCTTGACTGAATCCTTAATAGTACAGTTTAACTAATAACATTATTTACCTGTAGCAGTTGACCACTGTAAGCAAAAGCAGTATGATGAACATCACTTTTTTAACAGAGTAATCTTTTTTGGAGTATTGATTAGGACATGGTTGTTATCACCCATAATCTCTTTGGAGGAGAAGAAAATACTCTGTTGCCTTTCTTAGTCCTGCTTTTAACTTTTAAAACCTGACGTGTGTCTATTATCTCTATAAAGTTGTGTCTAAAATGAAAATCATTAGAAATTTACTGTCATTACAATAAACCTAAAT
Source organism: Regulus satrapa (assembly GCA_013396955.1). Classification (NCBI taxonomy): domain Eukaryota; kingdom Metazoa; phylum Chordata; class Aves; order Passeriformes; family Regulidae; genus Regulus; species Regulus satrapa. The sequence continues at coordinate 1,014,266 of VWZN01017261.1, read as the reverse complement.
TGGAGAATATTTAAATATGGAAATCATTGCACAAAGCTGTTAGTTATCATTGCTAAGCCATGTGGTATGTGTAGGTATTTTAAGTTCCTTTGATCTTTTATTTGTCAGCATTACAAAAATATTGCAGTATTCTAGTATTATATACCCTCAAACTTCTAATAACACTAATTTTCCCATGGTGTAGCAGTAAGGTTTAATTTAATTATATTGACAATATCAGTGGAAATTATTTTGTAAGCATGTTTTTAATCTAGGACTTAAAGAATTAAGCACTGCTATGATAATTATTACGATTTTAGATAAAGATTAGTGGGGAATTATATAAATGAGAACAACAACCTTATCTTTTGTGTTCTAGACTAAACATGAGCAAAGGATAATGGGCACTGAAGAGACCATTCACAGTGTATTTAGTTAGCAGTGTATTTAATGTTTTGAGCAAGGCAAATGGTATCCAGAAAGGGTTCAATGACTTTTCTGTAGGTTGAAATGAAAGGTTAATTAAAAGAAAGCAAACTCAAAAAACTAACCTCATTAATTCTGTTTTTACTTACCGAGCAAAGCTGTAGTTACAAGGAGTTTCTTTAAAATGTTTTTCATCTCTAAAACCTTTTTTATTCTAGGCTGTTCCTGGGTGGCGTTGCTTCTCCTTTTTGTTCTGCTAATGGGATGGTCAGATATGGGAATTCAGGGAAATTTGGAATATAGGGAGTGCTTGCATTATACCTATTGTAGTAAATAATCTGTTTATTTTATATTATACTTGTTTGTATAGATTCCGAATGGATACAGCTGTCTTCATCTCTGCTATCGATAATGTTCTCAAGCTTAAGTTTTGCCTTTGTAACTGCTGGGTTTAAGGCATTCCCAGTAAAAAAAGCTCTGTTTAATTCGAATTCCAAATTAATATATTTCTTAGTTGGAGTGAAGGTCATTTTACTTCCAGGAAGTGGTGAAAGTACTTGAGACTCAATGGGTCAAAATCGCATTGTCTAAATGCTTCTCAGGCTTACTGTCATTCACTCTGATTCTTACTCGTCCTGAAGTATTTTATCCCAGCCTCATCAACTACACATTTAACATGCTAGCAAAAGATGTGTCCTCAGTTCCTGAACAGCATTTGTTCCTAGTAGTATGGGATGAATTCTGATCTTCAGACAACTTAAGGAAGCCTGATATTCCCAGGGCTGCTCCTCACAGGACCTTGTATGGTCCTGGTACCTGATGAAAAGACAGAAGAGCTTAAGCCACCAAGGAGATTGGAAATGGCCTTGGGCAGCATACTTGAACAGGGGGTTGGACCAGATAAGCTCAATAAGTTCTTCCCAACCTAAATTACTTTCCAACTCTTAAACCATGGCTGTAGCATCCCGTGTAATGACTGCACTTACAAAGTAAGCTTTGGCCAAGCTTAGCTCTTGTGATTTTTCTTTTTAAATTTGTTTTGGAATCTGCAGGTAGCGATTTGGGGTTTGTTACAGAAGATTTCCTTGTAATATCGCTAATAAGCATTTCAAAGGGCATATTTTTGATTAAGAAATTGTCAGTATGCATATCTGTCTTACTGAAAGGGTCTTCAAAAAATGAAGTCATAACTTCTCTAGATATTGCAGTGAATGCTGCTGTTTCAGCCTTCTATATAATGCAGCAGAACCGAGCATAGCCCCAGCAGCAGCTCTGATGGCGACAGGGAGGCCAGGCTGGGCGGCTGCTGCATCGCACAAACTGTTCCAATTCAGTTTCACAAAAGCTGGAAATTACTGCTTATCGGTTTAAATTGGTTTAGTTTTATTAGCTGCAGTTTCTTTTGTGACCGTATGTTACGTATAGTACCAATATTTGTATTTCTCCTTCCTTTACAGGATGGAGGCCTGCTCCTCAATAACCCTTCTGCGCTGGCGGTTCATGAGTGCAAGTGTCTCTGGCCAAACGTTCCATTGCAGTGTCTGATTTCGCTGGGCACCGGCCGGTACGAAAGCGAGGTGAAGACCAATGTCACACACACCAGTCTGAAGGCCAAACTGACGAATGTGATCAACAGTGCAACTGATACAGAAGGTTGGTGTCTTAAGATACACTTGTACTTGTGACTGTCTTCAATTTTATTTATGTTTCTTAGACTTCTAAGAGTCTAAGTGTCCCAGTGAAGAGAGCAACCTTCAGCCTTTCCTCTTTCCCCTTCTCTCTACCAGCCCCATGAAACTAATTGGAACATGTTTCTTTGTAACTTACTGTGTATAGTTTTAGTACCAGTACTACGTGTTTCCTGGAGGATAAATCTTCTTACTTGAGCTTTAGGATAAAAGGCATATTCAGGAATTAATTTAAAATATAATATTTTCTTATATTTTATTTGTTTTTCTCATAACACAGAAATGCTTAGTAGTTAATATAGAACATTGATTCTCAACAGCTTCAGGAAAAGTATTTGGTTTGTGATCTTTTTTATATTTGCTTTTATACCTGTACTTTTCCAAGGACTATACTGTATCTACCAGTGCTGTTGACTTCCATTGCTGTCAGGAAGAGCCAAGCATCTATTTTCTAAAATAAATTTGGTTCCTAGATGGGAGTACACTGGAACTCTGTCACTAGCAGTTTACATCCCTTTTATTTTTATGAACAGGAAATATTGATACACAGATAATTTCCCCCTCCTGTTACAAAGGAAACTGATACTGCAAAAAGCCAAGGACCAAGAAATGCTCTAATGGTCAAGAGCCCTTGCCATATATTGTCTGTCAGCTGACTGTCACTAGTAGGAAAAAGCTGGATTTTGGATTGTCTTTTGGTTTTGCACAGTTGTGGAAAGGCAGTCAGAAGGAAATAATGTTCTGTCCACTTTCTATCAGAAAGTTTCATTGTAGTTGAAAAATGAGGCAAGAAATTAGAAGGGAAGAGGAAGAAAGGAAAGTTCATTGTGGAGACCAAAGGAAAATAAATGGAAAGAGAGGAAAAAAGATTTGAGCAAATGGGAACTTGTATTACAAAGGAAGAAAGGAAAAGTATTAAATAGGGCAAGAAAGACTGGATGTGGTGACACAAGGGCAAACATAGCTGAGTAATTTGCAGGAGGAAAGGCCAAGCCACGATTTCAGATTTGCAGGAATCTTTTGCTTTGATCTTATCCATGATATTTTTTTCACTTCAAACTCCATATGACAATAGATGTTTAAAAGAAAGGAGGAACATGGTGAGAATACAAAGAGAGCCTGAATGCTGAAGGAAGTGATAGAAATGGAATTTTAAATGAGCCAGCAAAAAGATCTAAAGGGAGAGAGGAGCAGGTTATACAAAAAGAACATATAAATGCATTAAATAGATTTTTTTTTTTGCTAGTTAACTGAAATAATATAATTTGAGTATTTTAGATTAAATGTATGTTTATAAATTCAAGCCTCAAATCTGTAGCAATATATTAAAAAACCTGATAGTTGTAAACAAAATAAAACTTTAATCCTATATATTTTTACCTTGAGATTGCAGAAGAACATATCTGTTGTTTTCATAACACCTACTTCTGTTAGTACCAAGCGTAACAAATCACAGGTATCCTGAAATGGGAATATGCAAGTTACATTCCTGCTCTTTAGGATATGCTCTTACTTGTTAAGGAGTGGAATGTGATTAAAAATCCAGATAGCTGCAAAGTTTACTTAATTGTCATACCAGTGAAGTTGTCTTGGAATAAAAGATTAAGCTTTTCCAGAGTAAACAGAGCTACAGGGTCATTTACAAGTCTTCTAATGAGAGAGGGGTTCAATGAGGCAGTGGTAGAAAAATGTTTACTCAGCAAAGCAGCACATATTTACACTTGCTGTGTCGTTTCAGAGCAGCTGTTCAGATCACTTGCAGGACTGGTAGACTCTCATATGAATTTAAGTGTTTTCTTCATTTGTTTTCAATACAGAAGTTCACACCATGCTGGATGCACTGTTACCTCCAGATACTTACTTCAGATTTAACCCTCTTATGAATGAAGACATACCTCTGGATGAAAGCCGTAAAGAGAAACTCAATCAGCTGCAGACAGATGGAATTCGTTATTTAGAACGAAACGAAGAAAAACTGAGAAAAGCTGCAAAAATATTGACACAAGAAAAATCAGCTTTGCAGAGGCTTCAGGACTGGATAAGATTAAAGGCTGACATGTATGAAGGCTTGCCGTTTCTTTCCAAATTGTGAATAAGTAATGCATGAAAGATAAATGTAGATCTTGTTCCAGAAAATCCAGTTGGTACACTAAAGGAAGAATATTGATTCAGGGTAAATAACACAGCTTCGGAAAACTATCAGAATTCTGGAAAAAGCCATTCAGGATGGCTATTTTGTGCACACTTGTTACAAGATTTTATGGTGTTAATTATTTTTGGAACTTAATGAATCTTACTGTTGCTCTACTTTAATTTCTGAAAGTCGATAAAACTGCAAATTATGGAAACAATTGTGCAATGCATTTTTGGATGTATGTGCTATTATTACGGTGGCAGAAAATCTTTATTTATCAACTACCAGGCTTATTCAAGTTTAACAAAAAAATTGAAGCCTCATTCACGTTAGTGTAGGCAGTATACCTGTTAGACTCTTATGTAGGCAGTGAATTTAATAGAAATGTAATGTTCTTGCAAAAACTCTGCCTGTGTTAATTGCACTTTTACATCTGAAAGATAACATTTAAATTTTTTTTTTTATTTTAGTGGATTTTGTACATAACAGTATTGAGTAAAATGTTTGGATGACTATAAATGGCCTATTAAATTATCAACATTAACTGGTATTTTTAGAACTTTCTGCTTATTGTTTTTATGGGAATCTTTTGAGAATTCGTTATTTGAAAATAATCCCAAGCCCCAAAATTTCACTTAAGCAGCTATTCCAGTTAGAGGATAAAAGAAATAAAATACTGAAATAGCTCATATAAATAAAAAAGTTTCTTAGAGAAATTTCAGTTTTGGGTGCCAGACTTGCGCTATAGTTCTAGTCAAGAAGAAAATTAAAAATTGCAAAATCAAATTACATGAATTTCCTTTTGTCTTCCAACTTTCATATATGCGTTCTCCTGATGTGGTCAGGGCTGTGAAGTTAACATTTAGAACTCACTCCAGTTCCACTGCCCGCTCCTTTGGGCATACTTTCTGCATATGCTATGAGGGATGTCGTGACCTGGGACAGCCCAGTGTGTCAAACAGCATCTGCAACAACAGGGAGGTACGTGGGAGTTCTTCAAAAGAGAGCAGTGAAATTTGAGGTAGACACAGCTGCTGTCACACATTGGCATGTACCTGTTAATAAGATTGCTTGCCAGGTGTCTGGGTAAGTGTTTGTCTTGTAGTAGACAGCTACAGCACATGAGAATATTGACTCGATAAAATACAAGTTCTATACCGTAGCTAAAACACCCAATATCACCAAAATCAGCGAATTTGTAACTTGGCTGTTTGGAAACTAATCACCTGCCATTGTGTTATCTACTAAAAATAACATTTATTATGATAGTTACCTTCTGTACTTGTTTTAAAACATTGAAAATGTTATTAGGCTGCAGTTCAGAAAGGAGCTGTGAGGCAGACAGCTGAGATTCTTGGAGGTGCTATACTGTTTTCTTGATTGTGCAAGAAAACATTTGTTTGGGATGTTTTAGGGTTTTTTTTTTTTTTATTTGACATACTTTAGATTTTGACCTGTGTCACTTTACTTAGATATTCATCCTTTTCATCCGCAGTTCTCCCTTGTGTTTGCCACACAAGGCAAAGATTTCTGATCATAATCCAGCTTTCATTTATACAGCTTCTCTTTTGCATTCCAATTACTAAGAATTGAGTAGAAGAATAATGAGATCAAACCATTCCCATAGGTGTGAGATGATTTAAGCATATAACAAAGACATGTCAACATTATTCTGATAGAGGTACTTTGTAGGGAGTTAAACTGTGTTGCTAGCACCCTAAATCAAAACAGACAGTATCAGGTAGTCTCATGTAACCACACATGTTGCACACTCTGGCAAAGAGCAAAATCACAGCATCATCCAAGCGATATCAAAAGCATTATTCTGAATTAATAAATTTCCAGTCACAGATTTTGGGGCAAGTATTATCTAAGGAAACATGTGTGTTCAGTGAACAAAGTGATAAGATTTTCATTTAATTTTTTAATATAAATAAAACCTTGTGTTCCAAGGATTTTATTTCAAATAGGGTAAGAGCTGGATTCATGATTATACTGTTTTTGCTGGAAGCTGTTGTCTTACCTTCATACACACCCTTTTCCCCTCCTCTTTATTGCTATAACAATATTTTTTTTTAAGAGTGGCTTTTAAAAAAGTACATGTAGAATTGAGTTGAGCTATAGAGTAATTAATTCAGATGGTTTTAGGCCTCTGTGTTCATAAACTCACAAGGTGCTTGTATTGAATGCCTTCAGATTAACTCTTTGATGCTCGGTCTGTCAAGCACTAATGAGGAGTTTGTTCTCCTCTCTAAACCATTTTAAAATGTGGAGATGCAGTAAGTGTTTCACTTGAGCTGTAAATAGTTTCTAGTTATTTTTAAAAAAATTATTAAGTTGCCAGAAATCCAATCTCCTATGGATGTATACATACAGCACTCTATGTAAAGTAAAATTATTTTCAGGAAGTCTGAGGCATTGGCTGTGGAATACTGCCTGATAACTTTAATAGCAGAAAATGGAATAAGACCTTTAGCAGAATGATATCTCGCTAAGTTAGGAAACAGAATTTTAAATTAAAGGGGTTTATTGACAAAGAGCAGGGGAATTAGCACTGGGTCAAGTATGAGAATGTTTTAACTGATCATGGTGATGGACTGAAGAACATGGCAATTCCCTTCACAGATGAATCTAGGAGGGATCATGAATATTTTGAATAATATGGTTTCAGTGCAGCATGGATTTGAGAAGAGAATAGAATGACAAAAGTGCCTCTGAAGAATAAAAATGTTAACAATGGGAAAAGGAGTACTCTACTGCAGAACATCATGTTAAAGGAATCCTGCTTTGAAAAAGTACCCCTGGAAATGCTGTGGGGCTATCCAGTTAAAAAACTGAAATTGACTCAGCAGTCACAGCTACTAAAGTAACTGTATCACTGCACCAGAGAGTTCCCCGGCCAGAGAAAAGTGAGCAAACCTGAAAAAATGAGATCAGTGTGAATTTTGAATCTAGAATAAGAAATCACAAGAAGCCAGTAAGTAGGTAAGCATTCTAGGTAACTTGTGCATTCAGAGACAACTACAAGGATTGTCTGACCAGATGAGTGCTAGCATTTGAAAATGTGCCTGTGTCCTGGAAATAAAATCAGAAACTTCATTGGTGTCCCTACCCACAGCAGTGGGGTTGGAACTAAATCTTTAAGGTCGCTTCTAACCCAAGCCTTTCTATGGCTCTGTGATGAGTTTAGCCTTTAGTTGAGAAAGTAAAAATGTCAAATTTGCAAAATTGACAAAATGTCTTTCCTCTGATCTTGAAAGGCAGAAAGAAAGAGTCCAGACTAGGAAATGAAAAGGAATAGGCATAAAATAATCTTCTTTTATGCAAAGTCAGAAAGAGAAAAGCCTCTTAGGTTCTCTTAGGTCACCTCTTAGTTTCTAATTATCTCTGCAGAAGGAGATGTTAATTGAAAGAGGTTTCATTACCAAAGGAAAGAAAATAAAACTTTAAATGTTGAAGTGTGATCACTTTAAGATACTTCCTGTCAGTGTCCATTCCATCAGGGAGATGAAGATACTGATTCTATTGCACAAGCTGCAGGCAGCCACAGTTGACTATAATTATAGTTTTGGTCAGTGCCATTAGAGAAAAGAGTATTCAGACTAAAACAGATGCAAAGAAGGGCTGCCAAAAGGAAGATTAGGAGAGTGTGGTTTGTTTCATCCTGCAAAACAAGGGCTAGAAAGAGGGAACCTGACACTGTTTGGGTGGCTAAGGGACAACACTTGTGTAATACCAGAAGTGCTCAAACTTCGAAAGTAAATTTAACCAGAAAGTAAAAGGTGCTAAACTCCTGAGGAGCAAGGTTACAGAATGGCTACACAGAATTAAAAGAACAAAAGAAACTGATTTAATAAATTTTAGAAATCAATCTCCTGAAGGGGTTTCTGTAATGCACTGTTGCCTACTGGTCTCCATCGCTAACTGAATCCCTTTAATCTATAAGGCAGGTGAGAACTCATTAACCCCTCATATATAGCAGAATCCATAGGCTTGTGGAAGTGTCTGACAGCTTCTTCTCTTTAGTTCCAATAGGTAAGGACTATGTCTTGTCCATTACTTATATTTCATTTATTTTGCTTTTCTTGCTGAACTGGTAAAGGGAGCTGATTCTAGCTGAAGTAATACAAGACACATGACAGGTGAAAGCAAAATATGGTATGTGCTTATTATTTATTGGTCACATTAATTTTTCATTAGAGATTAAAATACTTATATTCTTCTAGGTCAACAAATAGTGCTGGTTTTCTTCCATTACAAGATTGTTCTCAAAATGACAAGTATTAAATACAAACATAATCTGTTGCAGGGGAGGATGTGTTAAGGCCTCCTCTTTCAGCTCAAGGACTGCACCCCAGGCCAGCTGTGATACAAACGCATTGACTTTCACATTTAACTACATAAGGCAAGACAGAAAACTCAATTGTTTGGGTTTTTTCACACCATGCTTAAACAGTGAGTCTAATTTTCAGACCTTGCAGAACTGTTCTGTTTGAAGGAGTTTGCTGCTAGAAGTAAGATATATTCTTGGTGTAATCATATTCATCTATGAAGAAAAATAAGCATGACAAATGCCTCTTCCTCAGACTGCAGGAACAAGGAGAGTAGGCTCTTTCCTTGCTCGAGCTGCACATCACTGAGGTGGGAACTCAAGGTGCTGTTCCCCTGTTGGCTGCTCAGCCTGCTCATTCCCATGCCTGCAGTTGTGTCTGCTCCTGGTACGTGCCCATTAATTCCAGTGTGCCACCTGTCCAATACCCTGCTGATGGCCTTCACTGTTTGCAGATACTAGTAATTTTTAAATTCTTATTTCTTCAAGATTTAACAAGAACAATTCTGTTACTTATTTTAATAAAGTCAGTGGTTTTCAGTAAGGGGGAACCATTAGTAATTTTTAATATACCAAAAATATTAAACAAGCACTGACATCCTGTATTACTTATATCCCTGCATGTAATGCATGTTTAGTCTATGGAAACAATTCAATTTTCTTTTTTATTTATGATTTCATTTTATTTATTGGTTTCTTGTATCGATATCATTAACAGCTATTTCCCCATGTAGTTGCAATAGCATAAAAAGTACACAGGAGCATTTTGATATCTTCACCTTTCAGGAAGAATCTCTAATATAATAATATATTTTCACATAAAATCACAGAGACAAACTGGAAAGATAACTAATACTTTTAAAGTGCAATGATGAGTTCAGCAAAGTTATGCTGTTTGCATTTAAAAGCTCTTTTTTCTTTCTAAAGACCTTGGAAACTGGAAAGGGAACAGATTTTTGGTTTTACACCATTATTTTCTAGTTGAATGATGTAATAATCACCACACTCATACAGGTAAATGGTCTAGAAGGTCTCAAAATTTGGATAGTAACTCCTTAAAAATCTGGCCTGTGTCCAGGGCATCATTTCAACACAGGTGCTGTTCCCTGTTTCCTCACTGGCTGCTCTGTGTGAACCAGAAATATGGTCCTGTCATTTTGTAAAACTCATTTGAATGTATTTTCAGGCAAGTGAATCAGGCAGCCAGAAGACTTGTTAACAGTGTGACAACAAGACCTATATTGCTAAGAAAAAAAAGAAGCAGAAATGCTGGGAGAGTTTACAAGCTGAGTAGGGAATGTTTATATTGTCCTACAAGGAAAGGTAGGTATTTCAGGTACTGTTTAATATAAGGAGTCAAAGGGAAAAGCCATTGACATTGCTAAGTCTGACTTCAAAGCATTTCTTTGTAGAATCTACTAGGACATAAGCATGCCATAACTTTGCAACTTGAGCACTGAGTCCATCCCAAGCAGGTCTAAACAATTTGAATACAGCAGGAAAGACAGTATTTCTATAGCAGAATAAGTTTTGAATAATTTGCACTAGATATGTCATAAATCAATGAGAAGAGCTGCAGATTAGTAAGGAAAGCTTAGATGAGATTGTCAGGAAGCTAGTGTGCTCTGGACAGCTGTTTATTGTGTGTGTTCATGTATATATATATGTGTGTCTGTGTGTGTGTGTGTGTATTTGAGATAGTAAAGAAAAAACCAAAATACTTCCAGCATGATAATTGTTCCTATATATTTTAATCCAGTCTGTAGAGTGCATCTACTTCAGACTGTCTTTGAGAAATTGAATGCTTTTCCTCATCCATTATGCACAGCTTAGCATAGTACAGTCTCTCAGGTAAACATTTCCTCCTTTCAAACCAATGTATTTACAGTAGATACATCATAATTCAACTTAGAAGAAACACTGTTAAAAAAGAGATTAGTTTCCTGAACTGCACATATCCAGCATGTGTTAGATCGTGACAGTGGCATTGCTGCTGTCTTTTGTCAGCATGAGTGGTCACTGGTATGAGGTGCTGTCCCTGTGGCATGCCCAGAAATCATCGTCATTACCATGCAGTTCGTGCTGCATGGCAGCTTGGTCATCCTGCAAAGGGCCCTGCTGGCACAGGATACTGCAGCTGCTGGACACGGGCAGCAACCGCGCATTCAAAAGATGCGCCACCTTCCCATTGGAGGTGGAGCCACTTCATATTCGTGGTCCTTCTGACCAGTCAGGCCTTCAAAAAGTCAAAGCACACAGAACAAGATAGTTCTCTTTCCATCTGGAGATAATGAGGAAGAAGGCTCAGTTCATTATTACTGTAGAGGACAAAATGCCTTTGCTATGCTCCCTCACAATAGCTCCTTGTGAAGAAGCTCTGCAGCCAGGCCTCAGAAAACAATACTCCATGGTCACAATAGTTCACAGCTCAAAGTCACTAAAAGCACAGGAAAGGGCAAATTCTCAGGTCCCCGAAATACTTGAAATGCCTGGTTTCCAGTTGGGCTTAAAATGCCAAACCCTGTGAGGGACTAAGTGTCAAGAGGTCCCTCTGCAGAAGGTTCCCATGGTAAGTTCCCCATTGCAAAAGCACTTCAAAGGTGTGGAGTCTAGAAGAAATAAAATCCATTTGACAGCAGGTACCTTGTTCTAGTAACCTTTGCTATGGAGAGCATCCCTGCCAGACCTAGTATCAAGTGCCCAGATGACATACAGGGATGTTTGTGAAATGGGCAGCTATTTTTAGTAGCCTTCTCCTTTATGCCTGGGATAGTTCCTCAAAAGAAGACTCCCATGCCAGCCTTCTGTCCCAGAGAAATCTACCGTACAATGAGAGAACACAGTTTCCAAACCAGACTCAGCGCTGGGCTGATCAGCTTCTCAGATGTGTGTGGAAAGGAGTGTATTTCCTGAACAACGCAAAGGATCCGCATGGGTGCTGCTCAGCTAATCCTACACGCCACTTGTCTGACTTCGGTTGTCACCATGGAGTGACACAGGGATAAGCAGGCTGCTATTCCAAAATTATTTCTCTATTATGTGCAAGGGTATTCTGCTGCTGCTGGTGATAAAACCTAATTGGTCCCAAAATGAGCCTCTGCTGCCATGCTTTTTCAGAGAAGTGCTATCGGTGATTCTATGAAAGCACACCATGGAGGGGACATGGAGTATGTGCTGGCAGCCTCAAATCACTGCAGGGCACGAGGAGGTGTTCTGACCAGAACTGTGAAGGTCATGCTCCTTGAGGAATACGGATCCTGGGAACAACAGCGGAGTCTTTCTCCAGAGCCCAAAAACTTTAGGGATGCAGCCAGAGGTATTCTAAGGAAAGATAATGAAGGAATATGAAACTTCACAAAGCAGAGACAAAGCCTGTTCAAAGTAGCAAAGAAAACTTTTAATTAGGTGCTCAGAAATATGTACTTTTTAAATGACAGTTTCTGGACAGCTTTTCTTTCCTAGTTACCTAAAAATAAATGAGAATAAAGAGCTTCTTCAGAAGGTAAGTTACCTTGTCAGACTGTATTTGTAAAAAAAACACAATGAATTTCATAAACCCTTTCTCCACAACAGTAAAAAACAGATTATGAATGATTGAAAATGACTGAATGCAGTTAATTTTCTAATCTGATGCAGACATGCTCAAATAGCTTGATAGAGATACAGCACTGCAGCTTTCCTTTAGCTTAAATTAAGCAATGACTGCTACAGCTAGTCTGTACTTTAGCATTAATCTCTGGTCTGCAGTCACTGCTGTGAAGGTCAACAAATCAGATCACAGAAGGCCCAATGTCAGTGTTTTACATCTTCATTCAGGATATGTGCTAGAGCTGTGCTGTCTCTCATCTCTAAGTATGTGTCTCTATCATTACTAAAACAAAATGTCACGGTTGATGGTGGCAAGTCAGCCGTGCACTCAGCTGCATCAACCCTTCCTCATCACAGTGAAGATGTCTAGGATTTCAAAGTTTCACTCAGACAAATCACCTTGCTTTATTCTCATCTTGCTTTCAATAGCTGTTGTGAATCCAGGTCTGGGTTTACTCCCCTAGGGACAAAAGGTATGATAGTGTTTCCGTAGGAGTTCCAACCTGAGTACTGTTTCAAGATGTACCCTTTTTATTTCCCAAAATAGATTTATTTTTTTCCTATGTCATGGTTCCCCATTCTGAAGAACTCATTTTTTAGCTCTGCCCCGTGGAACTCGTCTGACTTCTGAGACCCCTCTACCTCTAATACTCTGATGGGAAGCACTGTCTTTAAAGATCACATGCCAAATTCTGAAACCCAGTGTTGATGTTATAAACAATAGCAAATGGTTTATAGAACAAACTTTGTGCTCATCTTTTTCTCTGTTTATTTCTGGAAAAGAGTGGCCTTCCCTAAGACAGATCTCTTCTTGTTAATTCTTGAATTTCTGCCATAGAACATGAAATGATAAAAGTGTTACAGAAAAGAAAAAAAAGCTATAATTCAAAAATGTCAATATTACAGCATTTCTAAACCTTTGAGCAGAGCACAAATGTTTCTTAGAACAACTGATGACACAAGAAACAAGAAAATTATTATTACATAGCTATAGTAACAGAAGATCATACACAGATGGTGCCAAGGGATTTTTATGGTAGAAGGATCCTCCCTAATCACAATAACAAAATATAACTTCTGAACATAAGTGAAGTTTAGCAGAAAAAACCAAAAGTTTGATGTCAAAGTAATATATATACACCATGTTTTTGGAGAGAAATCTAGATGACAGATGAATTTATTTGGTTTGAAGGCACAGATTGAAACAGTAAGCTGCAAATTCATCTCTGTATTGATTACAGATACTCATCTATAAAATGGAAATTACTGTTGAATGTGCTAAATGAAATTATTATTTAGCATATTTAAATATGTGAGGAAATTCAGACTTAAAGCTGTTTCTGTGATCCATGGTAGTGAAAAAGAGTGCATGCACAGCACACATCCAGAAAAGAACTTGAATGTATCCACACCCAGTTAAAAATTCCCTGTAAAGAGTACAGCCATTCTCCTGACTCCATTTTAAGGACTATATTAGATTAAAAATCACAGAATCAGTTCCACAGATCCTAAGGATGGTTGACTCACATTGCCTCTTGCTGTAGGCATCAGAGTCTGCTAGCTACATGTGTGAGAGCCAGTGCCAGCCCACAGACCACCTTGCTCTTCACCAGCTGGGACTTTCAGCACCGAGGAGCGACAAAACTGCAACGCTTCCTGTTTTTAGGCTTGCTTCCACTCTGCCTTTATTATTAAAGTAATCAGAAAATCATAGACTATCCTGAGTCAGAAAGGCCCCAAGAGAATCATTAAGTTCAGCTCTGGGCTCTGCACAATACAGCCCCAAGAGTCACTCCATATTCCTCAGAGTGTGGTCCAAACTCTTCTTGAGCTCTGTGACCACTCTCCAGGAGAGCCTGTTCCTGGGCCTGACCACCTGCTGGGTGAAAAACCTTTTCCTTACATCCACCTAATCCTTCATGCAGTTCCCTTGGGTTCTATGGCTGTTCACCCGAGAGAAGAGATCAGCACACTTCCCTCCTCTTCTCCTCATGATGAAGCAGTAGGCTGCAATGAGGCCTCCCTTATTCCCCTCTAGAACGTTCTCCAACTTTGTGGTGCTCCTTTGGATGCTCTCTAATAACTTAATGTATTTCTTATATTGTGGAGCCCAAAAGTGCCCACAGTGCCAGATTTGAGGCAGCACCAGCACAGAGCAGAGTGGTACAATCCCCTCCCTCCACTGGCTGGCAATAAAAAAAAAGAAAAAATGAAAAATTTTAAAAATCAGTTGGTATTAGTCAGTGTGAGCAAACCAGGAAAACCTTTTTTCACCACTCGGTGAATGATGGATTATCATGCAGTTTGTGCTCTGTCTCTTCAGCCATCTGATTTGAGGCTATAGAGCTGGTAACTACACTGATTTTCTTCTGAAAGTTTTTGAAATACAGCAAGGAACTCCTGAGCTGAGGAGACTGCTGGATTCCTGTAGGAGTCAGCATCACAGCAAGCAGGGAAGCAGGTTCTGGCACCGGAAGAGGCGAGTGATTATCCTTTAAATGGGAGCCCTGCCTGAGCACTTTGGAAGGAGCAAGGGTATTTACAGAATGTAAAACTGACAATCTTAGAACACAAATTGGAAAAGGGCTCACTTCCAGTGAGAGGAAAGCATGAACACCAGGGATCATACATCATAATTACAGGGTTTTGTGTATTTGAGTGACACACAGCACAGAAATGGAAGATACCCAAACTGTATGATAATTGCTGTATGTGATAATAGCTCTTCCAGCAAAGTGTAAATAGTGAGACAGAGAAAAGTAATTTCCGGTGTTCTCAGAAACTGTGTAACTTTCCTCTCGTTTGTGAAAGGAAAATGATGCGCTCTTGCCAGAAAAGAACAGAAAAAAAATGAAGCCTGGGGACTATTTGGCAAAGGACAGAGGGTTAGGGGGGATCAAGCAGAAGAGAACATGACAAAGCATTTGGGTGCTGCACTGGGGAGTGCTAGGCCAGTAAATCATGAATTGGAAATGATTAAACAAAATGCAAAATCACAAGCAGAAGCTCATCTCCTAGAGACAGAATAGTAAAACTAAATAGCGAGAGTTGCTGTTTATGTATCAGTGGAATTTTCTGTTGGGAATGAGGAGATAAAAGAAAGGTATTCCTGTTTATTTTGATGCTCCCACTATACATAAAACAGGACTTCTGCAAATTTGTTGCACCTCAAGTTAACCTCAAAAGCATGTGGAAATTATGCCTAGCAATATGTCACCTGATAGCATTTGGAAAATCTAAGCATTTTAAAATCTTAAAATTCCTTCCTTTTGTTAAATGTGTGTAATTACATTTCTTTTAATGCATAAATGCATTGGGTTTAATTAATTTCTAATGTTCCCTAATTACCATTTTCAGCAATTGTTCATGAGAAATTTTAAGTATTTGATTCATTGGAGGCAGATTTCTTGAATCCTTCTAAATACCCAGTACACACCTAGAGGTCCATGCAACTAAAACATTCCCGTGGGATCTCAGCTCTTCTTCCTGGTTTCAAAAGTGCTACTGGTTGGCTGTTCCAGTGATCATCAGTCACATCTTCTAAACACCATTTTGTGCCTGAACTATGACAGATCCTAGGAATTATTAACTGCTCTCAGTGCCGTTTAAAGCTGATAATACTCAAACACCACACAAAAAGTACTCACTGTAATTGAGGGGATGGGCTGCACAAGGATTGCTTTTCCTCCTACCCTGGGTGATTTGCCAGTGGGAATTGTACATTTTCAGAGTCAGAAATCAGGGCTTTTCTGTGGTATTTTGGACAAACATAAATAAAGCCATGAAGAAAGAAACCTTTCATTTGAACTAATTATAGTGTTTTGACTTTTAAAAACACATTTTTATCTTGATATTGTGACCAATACAAGAAAATATTGGAAATATGTTTGACTGTTGTCTGCTTCAGAAAGCTACAAGGACCATGACCTGACATCCCTCTGTGGTAGAGCCGGTCAATTTATCCAGAGATTTTCTCACTGCTAAAGAAATCTAAATGTAAGCCATTAGGGCAATGGTGTGTTTGTAATTTTAACTAAATTTCATATTCAGAAGGTACAGCAGATTTAAAGAAAAGGTGTATCCTAAGCAAGCAGACTAAAGCCCTTCGGGTATTTTTGTAATTCAAGACCAAAGCATAACTTGAAAAGGACTTAATTGATACAAATTTTCACAAAGTTTTCCCTCTCTGTCTACTCAGTTTCCCAGGCAAAACTTTACCTTTTTTCTAAGGCTTATACATGTGATCAAAATTTATATTCATGTACTGGAAAAAGGAGCAGACCTTACTTTTTCACCAACTTTGCTCTTTTTCTCTGTCATCATAAAAGACTTCAATACACACTTAGTTTTTGTGAGTGTGTGTGAAAATCATTAAAATCATTCACGTTATGGATATGCACAATAAAGAAATGCATTTACTTGGTGGATAGGAATAAAGTTTCACTAAAGCAAGAGTTATAGCTCTAATAGCTATTATTAGGCATTTCCAGAATCTTGGCACTTCTTCCTATGTCATTTCCATAATGGAAAAAGCTCCACTGAAGACAAAGTCTCTTAACATGTGAGACACTTTGCTGAAGGATGAAACAAGTTAAATCATAAGATCAAGCTTGACTTTAGGCTCTTGCTTTTGAAAATGGAGCTGCTGGGTATTCAACACTTTAGAAGTGCTTTGGACAAATTGCCTGGTGTCTGTAGACTTTTGATCTTTGTGGAGTAGTTTTTCAAGACCCTTGAACCTTGAGTTATGCTTCTGAGAGATTTTTAACTGTCTCAGCTAACCTCTTCTAATGGAAAAATGTGAAGTCTAATTATACATACAAGAAGCGTTTGGTGTTTGCAGACAGTTTAATCCACTGCGTGTGAAGGACTTCCTTCCTTTATTTACATATCAGATAAAACATTGGTCCTGTTGAAATGAATATCAAATTTCCATTGACTTTAGCCATGTCACCATGTTGAACACAGCTGTCAAAAATAGATGTAGTTTCTGTAATATGACAGGGATCATATTAAATACAAACTCTATAATCCTTTTTCTCTCAGGTTTCTGAAAAGTTCCAGTGGTCCTTTGTATCCCTTGAGATCACCTCTTGAGCAAGGTCAAAAGTACTCTTGTCTGCACATGATGGTATGAGTGAATGTTTTAAAAAGTTTGTCTCTTCATTTTGCCTGAAAAATTTGATCTGTTAAGCATTCTCCGAGCACATCCACCTGATTGGTTAAACTTGACACAAAAGCAAGCTGATTACACTGTTTTCCTGCAATTAGAACTGCTCAGGGTGTTTGACAGATGCTTAAGTCTTTTTCCAGCCTTTGCTAACTGGCAGCTAAGAAATTGAGAATTCCTGAATAAAATGGTGTTTGCATCTCTCCTTCTGAAGGTGTTTCACTTTCCATGGAATTATTAAATACTCACAGGCACAAGAGAGAATGCTCTAATCATTAGTCAAGGTATAATCTAGACACAAACTATTGGAGACTGAGACCACTTGAAAATCTAACAACAACAACAACAACAACAACAAAAGAAGACACAAAAAAATAAAGCAGTGAAACATGTGAAGACATAGGGTTAAAACTCAGGTTTCCCCCAACACAGTCAAATACATCAATTATACTTTTCTTGCTTGTGTGAGATGTATTTTCTGTGTGTCATTTTACTTCCTCTCAGTGTTAACTATCCTGTAAGGGCAACTGAAAACTCTTCATCCTCAGACGTTTTGAAAATTTTGTGCCCTGAGAAGCTGAAGTTCATTAAGAAAAAGAAACAACTTAGCCCAAAGTTCCTCCTTTCTTTATCAATACTCTAATGATCAAGCTAATGAAAGATAGGGCAGGTGACAGCACTGACAGGTCCTCCTCTCCACCTACTTCTCAAAGAACAGGATCGTGTCTTTTCATTTTTCATTCAAGCATCTGATTCCTGAACTAAATTTCCAGCTTTGAATCCCTGGCAGTATTTGCCACCAGCTTTGAATACCTAAAGTCCTAAGTAGGCACGATTCAAACCATGGCATTTCCATGTGGCTGTCTCCACTGGCTCTTTGCTTAGCCTGCTAGCCCTCCTGGGGTTCCAGGAGAATTCCCATTTCTTGTAAGGGAAACCTAGACGATAGCTTATCAAGCAGACACGGAAGTATGTAACTCTAATCACAAATTGTCTTTGGAGAGAACAGCTCTGAAGCCTTAAATTATTTTTCAATGGTTGACAGCACATGGCAGCACTTCCGTGCAATGTCTTTCCTGTACAATCCTCTTACAAGCCCAGTTCTCAACATATTTTACATCAAAAAACATCATCTGCCTGGTGCTCCGTGAAAGCTGATTTGTTACTGTTACCAAGAAGTGCAGCTTTTAACATTAGACATTATCACTTAAGCTTTTGATCTTCGGTCTCTTTTCTGCTTAGAAATATTTTCATTTTATGCTGCTGCAGTAAATAAATACTAGCTTCTGAAGAATATTAGTCCAGCAGTTAAGTGCATTTACTTTACTACCATGGTATCCAAAACAAAAAACTCCAAAAGAAATATGAACCGCCCATAAATAAACTAGCTAAACATTAATCTCAAAAGTTCTTCAGTGTTTGATTGGGGCCCCCCAAAATCTACTGAATATGACTAGCCTAAATTTTATTGATTTTCAATACATTCAGTGGAGTATACCTCACCCCTTTACTTTGTGCAAAGTACTTTGCAGGCTACACCATGCTCCATTCACCATTGTAGGACCTCAAAACAAGTGGAACAGTGGGACAGTGGGACAACTCATGTTAAAATCACATGGATGGCATTCAGCTGAGTACATGCAGGCTCCTACAATGCAGACATTTACAACTAAATGAGACACCCGCTGGTCTATTGCAGTCAACAGAGAGAAACAGGCATTTCTAGGATGCAGCTTGGCTTATCCTAATGTAGACATCTAAAATAGGTTAGATGAATCATACACTAGGAGGGCCTATTTCTGGTTCCCTTTATGCTCAGTGGAGAGAGTGACTAGCTCAGATGCAGACATTCACATGGCAGACATATAAAGTTAGGTGAGATGAACAACCAAAGATGTCTTTCCACATCCCTTTTAAATGCCTGCTTTAGGAAAAAAACGCCAAAGAATTTTTTTCAGCTAACGCTAGCCTTTACCAATGTATCAACTCTCTGAGTATTTTATTAGTAGCCTCTTCCTAAAAACCCTTTTCAAGATATCCAGATCACAACAGATACCCATCGCATGCAAGTTTTGGATAATTTCTTTTTCTCTTGTAACAATACTGCAATCATGAATCAATTTCCTATCTCAAACAAATGTCTTCTGTACCTGACCAGTGCTTCTCTAAACAAAGAATACAAAACACTCCAACAGATCAATATAGAAGAGAGCAGTAGACGATAGCTAAGTAAACAAAAGATGGTAATAAAGGAATGTGAAGTAATTGCCCATCCATGGATAAAATCGCAGCAAACAAAGTGAGAAGAAAGGCTACAAAAAGTAATATGATGAGTACAGAAAAGATGCAAGCCAGCAGAGAACTCTGGAAGCTAATATTCCTTCAGCCACAGAACTTCTGCTCATCAAAATGGCTGTTGTTGTCTATGCCACCAAGCTCACCTACTTCTTTTTGCTTGGTGCCACCATCCTAAGGGTGTCAGTACAGGTAGCAGTCTTCCAGACTAGCAGATGCCATCACCAGCATCACCAGTAGCTCCTAGCTGCATACACTTTTGAATTTGTTTGCTAATAATTATGCCACAACTTGGAAAGATATACTTCGTGCTATTGAATCTGTTTGTCTATGTAATATAAAAAATATAGATTTAAAATACTCAGGGGAATCACAGTGGCGTAATCATATGAGCTACAACACTTCCGATTCATCATACATCAGGAGCACTGTTTATTATATCAATATTGAGTTGGTTTTATATGCCCTCCCTGCAATAGTAAAATCTCTTCATTTTCATGGGTTTTGTGGTCTAATTTGCACCATGTTGTTTGCCACAGCCCACTGGTTTTTGCTTATAAAGCATGGTATACTGGCCTTCTAAATACTAACCAGACCTTTGATCCTACATTTTTGGAAAGGTAAACTTTCAGCTCCAGTCTTTCCTCCCGAGTGTCCTGCAGTTCTACAGTCCACTTCCTGAAGGTTTGGCTCAGCATGTTGCCTATGGAATCCAGCAGGGATGCAAACAGACAGATAATTTCTCAGAGAGTTTTCTCTCTGCATTTTATGCCTATATTTTCAGGAAGCCGGGAGAGACTACACAATCTCCTGATGAACACAAGTTCATTGGAAGAAAAGTCAGGCAATATCCTAGCATTTTAAGGCCAGCTGTTTATACACTGATGCACATTTACTTAGACTGCAGTTAAATAAATCATTTGGAAACATGGGACTTGTATAGCAGAAAAGAAAATGTTAGCAAACAAATGAAAGTAAAGAACATTGGAACACTTCTCTCTATATAAAATGTTTTTTCTTCACATTAATCTAATCTTCTTTCCATATTCTGCTCTCAAACATTAATATCCTGGCCTCAGAATGAAAGGCGTTTTAATATCTGCAAAGTCTGAAGCAGCAATGTCTGGCTTATTTTTTAACCCTTGGACATTTATATTCATGTGCTATATAATTTATAGGATGGGTTATTTGTCTCAAGTGTTGTTTTCAGAAGGTCAGATGTTCAGATTTAACTTGCTGGAGTCGTAACGTGGTTTCTGGAGAGATGCAGGGTAAGGGCTGTTTGCTCGTCTCACGCATTGTGTTTTGCACTATTAAGTTATCACCGCAGAGTTCACCTTGAGAGCTGTTCCCTGAAATGTACAATGGTTAACCACTACAAAAGTTGCCACCTTGCAATGCACAGAAGGCTATTCCTACAGCAGCTGATCTAAAGGCAAATTCAGCAGCAGCAGGTAATCACATTTACTACATGCTAAAGGTGTAGCTGGATTAATTTTGAGCAATACTGAGCACAGCCCATAGAAATCTCAAAATTACATTACAATAATGTCTGGTGTCGTGCATTAAATGAACTGACGTGAAAGGGAAGGAGAGCCCTGGGAGAGGAGTGTTCAGCAGAAAGGTTTACTTGGAGTAAGCCCCGTTCTCGACCCTTCTCCAAATGGTGTCACGCAGAGCTTCCCTTTCTGTCATCGCATCCAAGCGCCCGCCTTTCCTGAACTTGTGAACTGTAAATTTAACGAGTTCAACAGGACAATTCTCGAGTGTAAAATAATATCCTTGTCTCCAGTTTGGGAACTCGCTGAAACCATCTATTTAGAGGCTATACTGCCGGGCTAAAATAATGCGG
>VWZN01017261.1:953929-987560 GCA_013396955.1 Regulus satrapa | reverse complement strand
TTTCGAGTAAGAGCAGGAAGAGGAAATGCTGGTCACAGGTCTTCTTTGGGTGTGATAAACAGGTTTAGTGACTTGCTTACTGCCACTTTGAGTAAGCTGGAATCTGTGGGTCCCTCCATCCAGCCCTAACACCACCTGTAGACCAGTGCTGTGGTCTCTGGGCAAACTGAATATATAATAGGAAGCTAAATCCTCTTGTATTGGTGCTCTTTCGAAATTGAAGTAGTTTTTAAATCATGAGCTCAGGTGAATTTGGTATATATTACTGCATTTGTTACATGGCAACAAAAAAATCAAGACCTGATTTTCCTGTTGGGTAAGGTGAGATGTTAATAAACTGCACTAGCCATTTTACTGATTTTTTACCTTTTGACTAGGTAATTCCTACTGAAGCTCAGAAAGGCAAGATATATTCCTTTTCTTTTCCCATCCTTTCAAAATTGTACAGGATTTGAGTGAGTTTACAGGAGAGATTTCTTCATTAAAAGAGAACAAAATTGGAGTTTTTGCATGCAGTGCTGACTACACACTGAAGCCTCTAGGCATTCTCGAGTCTTGGAACTGTAAGTTTTGTGTTCTGTTCCAGCTGCTGTGAAGAGCTGTGTTCTCTCCACGGAGGAAAGTTTTTTACAATGAGAACAATCAGCTATTGGTATAATCTCCCCTGGCAAGCAGTTGATTCCCCCAACACTGGACACTTTTGAGATGCATCTGGGCAGACTGTTGAGACATCTTGTCTAGACTCTGCTTTTGCCAAGAAAAGCTGAACCAGAGGTCCTTGAGATCCTCTTCCACTGTGGTGTTTCTGTGGTTCTCTGCTATGTTCTTGAGGCTCTTACAGACAATCCACAGTCTTCCAAGCTTTTCTTTCTGATGCAGGTGTCATTATTATTCCCTTGACCTAGGTTTGCTTTGGGCATAGAGGCAAATAAGAGTTATTCCTTTTGCTGCAGCTCAGTCTGAGTAATGCTACAAGGGTGTTTAGGACAATTTTGGGCTTGTGAAGGAACTCACCCTTCATATTGGAGCTGGATGTACCTTTTGTATAGTTTGGTTTGCCTTTTGACTACTGGAGTGGTTGTGTCTTTATAGAAGTGTCTATATGGTGCAGCTCTGACACATGTAATGTGAAAATAATCTTTCAAATATCCCTGTTTTCCCTCAGAAGCATTTAATGTGCTTTTGGATCTTGGAGTCTAGTAGCCAATATTTCAATGTATTATGAGATGTAACATCTTTCCTGGGCAACGCCAAATTTATAATCTAAATATAAAAAAAAAACCCCAAACTTAAAGGTGTTTCCTGCTTTTCTGTAGTTGGAGTGCTTTAAAAATTATAGCTAAACTTGTTTCTAGACAGGGACAAAATGAGGAATACCTTAACTTATATGTGAGCTATATCTACATGGTAAAATTGAAATGTAGGCAGTTGCCTAACTGGGAAGCAAGCCAGTCCAAGGAGACTAAAAGCTAAATTCTATTAGACCTTGTAGGTGGTAGTTGTGTTAAGTGCATTGTTTACACTTAAAAAGGGATTACAATATTGGAACATATACAAAGTAGAGTGTGACCACCAGAGGGCAGACACAGTGTTTAATGACTCCAGCCCAAAATCCTTAGAAAGGAGTCTATGCCTTTAAAAATGCAGTCTGATAACGACTAAATAAATAACACAGTAAAAAAGTAAAAAATTTCATACATTGAAAGAATTTATTGTTTGAGATGGAAGTAAATACATCTGCTTGGAACTTACCTGAGGTTTTTTATTTCCACAGTGGAAGTCAGATCATGCAGTTGACCTGTAAATAATGAGTTCTTTAACTTAACTCATTTGCCTTTATATTGAGTCCAGTAATTTTAATTTGAGCATGTTTTTAATTTGAAAATGAATAGTAGACTCCTTTCTCAATAGGTTCTCCCTTGTAGTCAAAAGAATAAATAATCTCTCCGAATTAAATGTCATGTTTTCTCGTATATACCCCAAGATTTGCATATAATTTTATTTTGTTAATAACATTTATGTCCTTTAAAGTGTGTAATTTCACTCTTCGGAGTATTATGGAACATATTTAATGTTACAGACCTTAAATTAAATGCTTCACTAAGGTATCCTTTTTCAGGAAAAGAATGTTAAAGCCTGCTCTACTAAATGTTGTGTAGATTTTAGTGAAAGATGACATCTAGTAATTTTTATTTAGCTTACTTGATGGGAATGTAGGTGTTTAAATAAAGTAAGTAATGTTTTGGGGTTTACTGCTGATGCACTTTTGCAAGTTACCATGATAGTGTCTTTTCTCTGAATTATTTTCCTTTGTAGCCTAGACTGTTGCTGTGAGGAAAGAAGAACTTCTAAATTATTGTTTCAAAGCTACAGTATTTTTTACAATCATCTCTTAAAAGCTTCTGTTGCTCTCTGGGGGTCTCAACAGTACCAATTATGCTGCAGTGAAGCATCATCCAAACAAGCAGCCTTAAATGTTGCTCCATATTTCCAATCTCCCCATTATCCTCTCCAGCAGGCACAGTTGCCTTAATAGCAGGATTTCTGGACACATCCTTTGTAAGATGGTTTGCAGATATCATCTCCAAAACTTTATCTGGAGGGATTTCTCCAAGTTACTACTAAAGTTTTTTGTAATTCACTATCTTCTTACCCTCTTAGCATTGAAATATAGGAGTAAGTTTCTCATCACATCCAGAATCGACAGGATCAGACACTTGAAAGAGTATCATGGGAATTGGCTATGAATATACAAATCTTAATAAATCATTCACTTGAATAATGTGTCCTAGCTTCCCCACACCTAGAAGCCTAGAAGCGCCTACAAAGGAAATCAGAGTTGCAGTTAATAATTGATTTTTGCCCCTTTTTTTAAAAATGGCGGAAGTTATGAGCCTTGATAGCTCTATACAAGGGCTCAATTCTGTCCCTTGGATACAGTGACAGAAGCGCTATTGCTGAGAACATCTGCAACATCCAAATCTGTTGGAAGTGGCTGCCAGGCTAATGCCAAAGTTCACATCAGTAGGAAATTTAGTTTTTGTGTTAATTGTGTTATACAGACATTTATGTGTGGTATTTTTGGGGGTTTTTTCTGAAGTAAAGCTGTCCCAAGAGAGTCAAACATTGCTGTGCATCCCCATACATGCTTAATTTAACTGAGATTATATTGCAAAACAGCCAAACAGTTACTAATCATACACAAGACAGCAAGTTAAAGTTAAAAAAATACCGTTATTTTTGCTATTATAGATGGGAAAGTTTAAATTGCAAACTAATAGGTAGCTCCCTTGTTTGACTGTCAATAAAAATACATTTATTGGAATGGAAGAGAGAAGAGGAAGAAAGTGCTGAAACTAGAAGAAAATGTGAAGATAAAGTGAGGGGAAACAGAGCAAAGAGAATAAGTCTATGTAATTACATACAAATAGGTACTAACAGAATAGAGCTTGATTAATTGTTTGCTAAAACAAAACTTCTAGCTGTAGTTTTAGTGAGTGATGCTTATAAGTCGAAAGTATTGTCTGAATTAGTAAAGAATTAAGTTTAAAAAAAAATTTGTAAGATTCTTGTCATAAAGTCTGCTCATCTGTTCCTTTACTTGCTGCTCACGAGTGGCAAAATGACTTTTCTGTGACAGTCCCTTGATCTATGCTCCAGTGATTATTCTACACACATCTGAGTTGTGACAGAACACGGATGAAAATGGCAAAATAGTACAAGAACATATTTCTCTGAAGATGCAGAATAATGCTGGTCTCTGAAGCTGAGTGCTGGATTATCCTGGATAGTAGAGGATGGAGTAAGACTTCTGTTTCTAAAAGTATATTTTAAAATAGTTGAATATTTGCTTTTATTAGTCAAAGATAAATACCTATGGTTGCAGGGATTAATTTATAATTCACTATGGTGAGCTAGTGCACTACTTAATTTTTTTTCTTTTTCAAAAATAGAATTGAGATTAGTGAAATTGGTAATGGTTTGATTATTTTACAGTAATTCTGCCAGTTTTAATATTAATTTTTTTTTTTAATTAACAAGTATAGGAACTGAACTGATGGCCTTCAAATACGACCTGGAATTCAAACATTTTAGTACTTTTCAATGTAATGCCATTCAAATATTACTATGTGAAATAGATATATTGAAATTTTTAATACTAAATATCCTTGCAAAAAAACAACCCATCACTTTTTGGAGAGAACTGAAAATGTAACTCAACCCTTGCAATGTAATTCAATTTCTGAACACTAATCCTCTAACAAAGAATTGAGCAGAGCCCAAAATGAAACACTTGGAATTTTATAACTAGGACCCAGAGGAGCAACATTTTTTTTACTCCCTTTTCTTCTTTATCTCTTCACTGCTCTTTCTACCATCCAGTGATAGATTTTTAAATACCTACTATTCAGACATAGGCAAGTAATTAGTATGTAAATCTTGCTTTGAGTGTAATTGAGTATTACTAGGCACAGAAATGTAAAAGAAAATTTAGTTTCCTTTTAAGAAGGCTTACATACTTTCATATAACCAAACAGTCAGACTTTGAAGTATCTTAAAACCTTTGTTGTCTAATGACTTCTGAGTTTTCATATAAAATTATTTCACAAATTTCTGTGTGTTCTTTGAGGCTGTGGCTATCAGTCCATACATTACCAGTCCTAATGAGATTGTAATGTATGATTACAGTTCCTACACACAATTGATGGGTAGTATGCAGTACAGTTTTTTAGCACTTATGTTTTCCACAAATGTTAAAGCCTGCTCCACTAAATAAATTCATACTGGTGAATTTTGTTATTGTTTTATAATGTCACTGCTCAGTAGCAGAGTTTAAAAACAGTGTATGAAAGGACACATGGTTAGCGTAAGTATTCCACTTTCAGAAGCATTCCATGTAGCATAACTTGCTCACCTAAAATTTACTTTGCTGTTTATGAAGCTGCATTTGAGGAGATTAATCTTACTAGTGATGTGGAAAGGAAAATTTAGATTTAGATCAAACTAGTTTCATTCTGAGTAGTGCTTCAGTAGCTTCAGTACTGGAAAGCTAATGACTATACTGTAAAGAAAATGTAATATCCTGCAGATGGCTGAGGATTAATGCCCCTGAGTTTGGAAAGCCAACAGGGCCAGATTATCCTCACTGACTTCAGCACAAATGGATGATACTTTGTTGTAGTGAAGTTATTGATTTAGCTACAAAGCTTGATGACAAAAGGTGATGTGTTTTGAGATTTCATTTATTTTTGTTATACTTTGAAGCAAGGGGTGTGCTTGGGTGGAGCATCCCTTGCACATCTAGCCAACTGTCCCAGGAACTGGTGGTTGTTTTAATGTTACACTGGCAAGTTGTAGTCTCATCATGCAGTAGTTTAAAGAGCTTTCCATTATGTGTATTTCTGTTGATTCTCCAAGCTGTGATTCCTGCTAAGGTTATTTCTATTTATTTTTAAGGCTATGTGTTATTATTATGCTATAAATGTAGAAGTGCCCCAAATTGACTTCTTCTGAGCAAACATAGGTAAGAGAGCAGGAGAGTAACCTTTTGTGCTGTGCTGTCTGATCTGAAGCCAGTATTAGTGAAGGGATTTGTGTCCATTCACAGTCAGCCCTCACCTGACTTCCTTGACAGCAGTTACACTGCTGAATGTTCTTCTGTAACTTATTATGTGCACGCATAATAAAAAACTTTTAATAATTATCTGATCCCTTTGCTGCCTTGGCTAATTGAAATAAAACTGTGCTTGTAGGGAAGGAGGAGAGGGTGGCAATGACACCTTCTGGGGTGGTGACTGTGCTGTGCACATCAGCACCAGTTCCCAGCTAAGATGTGACCTATGTTTGAGATTATTGCTGTTCTCCCCTGCCGATTCAAAACAGTCATGGTTGATCTTTAAGGAATAGGAAAACTCTTGGAATTGTCTAACAGTGTATATGAGAAATGAAAATAAGAAGAAACTTGTGTGTTTGGCTGGGTTTTTTGAGAAGCCCGAGATGTGAAGCTGAATATGCTTGGGCTGACTGAGAACCTGTCATGTGAGTGGTAGGTGCAACCTTCACTTGGAAAATACTGTTCTGATCCTTTCTGAGTAGTAATTTAAAGTACTTGCAGGAACATTGGTGATACAGTGAATTTACTTTAGCTATATGAGAAAAATGGAAAATGACTGGAGTTCTATCTTTCCATCTGGTGTCATTACTTTAAAATTACATGAAAATGTCTCAGTGTTAATGGTTTTTTTTTTTTTTTTTGTCTACTGTTTATGTAGAATGGGAATAACGCCCCCAGGACTGATCTGAAGCTTGAATTGGGCTTTTGATAATTTGCTGTCATTTAGTTCAGTGCAACTTTGATAAAAGTAGTATTTCTAGGTACTATGCCAAAAACCTTTATTTGGAAACCATTAAGGAAGCAACATAGATACAGATGAAGTAGGCTTGATATGTTGACGAATTTTGTGAGATGACCATAGTTTTTCCTTGAAATAGCAGTGTAATCCCTTGTCTCCAAATAACTTTCTCAATGTTGTTGCGCAGTCAGACAGTTATTTGTTTAAAGAGTGAATGGGAAAAATAACCGGTTTCTTTTGTGTTGAGTAATGCTCATCTGGGGAATCTAATCTCTTGGATCAGGTCTGATAGTCCTTTAACACATGGTGATAGAAGTCTCTTCGTCTGGATGAAATGAGTCTCCACAAAATATTTTCTGCTGATTATGCATGATCTGTTTCTTTCAGTTTACCATAAACTCTATCAAATGTTGTATTTCCTGGCTGTCTTGCATATACATACACAGGATTATGTATTACAATGCTGTGTAAATAGGAACAGTTTCAGCTGTCTTTGGGAATGCTGGATTCTGGACATCAGATGCTATTCATGCTTGCAAGCAACTCCAGTTGGCCTATGCACAGCTGGAGCTGCCTGGTGAAACTTCAGGGTCTTTCCATTATTCTCAACTGAAGATGTCCTTTTTACCAGCTGCCTTGTTATAAAAGCAGGTGAGAGTTCATTCAGTCATCATGCTAATGCTACAAGGGACTGTTTTTTAGATATTTCAGTTGCAGAGTTCCTGGTCCGTCCTGCAGGCCGGTGAGCTGGGTATGCACACAGACACAGCCCTGATGCCTGGTAACTGTATGGTGTTTTGAATTTAATTTTGCTTTTCTCTACAATTATAAATTCTGTGTACCTTGGCACAATAGAAAGTATATTGGTTTAGACCAAAATTTGGTAGTAAAATTAGGATAAAGGAACTGATACACATTTTGCAAGTTTTCTGGAAAAAATTTGTGGCATTGTGTGTACTTAAGCACACTATGTCTTAAGTAGTTTCTGTGCTAGTATTAATTGCTAGCTTTCTAGCCATTGCCACTAACAGCATGTGATGTTTCAAACAGCCTACTATAGCTTCTGAAATTGGGTTTGTTGTCTTTATTCTGGTGACAACATGGTGTACAAGCATTCATACTTCAATGAGACTGTGTAGCAGTAGAGTTGAGCACTGGGAAATTCCATCAAACCTCTGAGCTTTCAGGTGATGAAAGCTGGGAGGGTATTGCCACAAATGTATCATTTTCCCTCGCATCTGCTTTTAGTTACTATCAGAGATGGGACCTTGGGATACTTGTTATCATGCTGAGTGCATGCCAGACTTGGTAAGACATGCAGGCACTTGTATATTCAAATTTAAAGAGACTTTCAGACTAAACTAAAGCAGATCAGGGTTTGGAACCCTATGGGACACTCGGATAGTTTTTTGACAAATGTTCCTCTAATGATTGATCATATTTGTAAACATAGTGTTCATTGTGTGTTTGTGCATAATAAAGTGGAACTCTGTCTTCTTTACTTAAATTCAGCTGTACCAGAATCTGAACTATTTTGTATAGGGTAGATCTGCCCAGTATAACTTTTTTAGTTAGCATTTCACATCTTTTTGGAAAATAAGAATGCTCTGAAGAACAGTCCAGTGAAGTCCTTGTCTGTCTCTCCTTAAAAACATTAAGGAATCATTAGGATATTGTATCTAACTTGGAATTTGTTCCTGTGCTGAACAGAGTAGGAGGCAAATGTTTAAACCAGGTGACCTGCAGAAATCCTTTGCAACCTTAACTTCTCTAATTATTCTGATGTCTTCCATCCATTTCAGAACAAGTTTGTCTGTTGTTCTTCTGTGGACAAATGTTTCAGAGTTTTGGGAGGGGTTTTTTTGTTGTTGTTTTGGTGATTTTTGGGCTTTTTTTTGTTTTGTTTTGTTTTTGTTTTGGTTTTTTTTGTTTTTGTTTTTGCTTTTGTTTTTTTTTTTTTTTTTCCTGAGCTTCATGGGATCTCAGTCTGGGCTCCTGGGTTCTGTGCTCTGGGTTCCAACTGCCAGGACCCAAATCATATAATATCTGCCCTCAGCCCCTGTGCGACAGGGAACGAATGGCTGGCCAAGGCTGTGTGCCAGATTATACCCTCCAGTGAGCCTGTATTCTGTAATAAACCATCAGCAGCCCTGTTCAATCTCCTCATATGCGGCTTGAAGCTGCATCTCCCATCACTATGTATGTGCTCTGGCCACCTGGCTGAGCAAGAAGTGAGCAGAATGAGCACTGTTTCTGCTTCTCAGGAGCTGTGATCCCCATCATATCTGACTTCTGCAGTTCTTCTGGAGAACTCTTGTAGACTTCAGGTGCCTAATCACTTCTACTTAGAGAGCTGTAGAGTGTTAAACCAAACATAAGTGTTTCTCTACTTAGAATATGTGTTGTGTGCATGGCTGGGGGAATGAAGTTGACTCTCTAGGAAACTCTAGGGCTTAATTGGGATCTATGTAGTGTACTTGGATATCTGCCTACATTCTGGGCTTTTTTTTAATGCTAAAAACTGAATTGCTGTTCAAAATTTAAGTGGGACAAGGTGAATTAATGTAAGATTTAGTATTAACTTCCTACCATAAAGTTATAATCTGTTTTATTAGTGGCAAAGCTTTGTGTTACTATCCCGTCCCATGGCTGTGAGTAATTCACCAAATTGGAACATTAGACTCTAGTTTAATTTCCAAGCATAAGTGAGGATAACTCTAATTTAATTTATATTTGAACTAAAATACTAAACTTAAGTTCATACCACTGTGTTATTTATATATACCACAAATGCAAAAAGGACTATTCATAAAATACAGAAAAAGCCCCAAACCCGGTCTACTACATAGGTCCTGGTTTGGATATTGCATTTGTGATTGATTTGATGTCACAAGTATTTTTAACAGGATTTGAAAAATGCAAATAGCATTATGTAAGACAGATTACCTATGGCTTTAATACAGGATTGTTTTCAAGCCAGAGGCTACATTTTGCTGGGTTATGTATGTTTAAAACTGAGCACATTAGGATTAGGCTTGGCAGAATACCCTTTTCCAAATCCTTAATATTTTCAGGGTAATGACTTCAACTTTTAAATTTAAAATAAAAATTGAAAATCGGAATTGTGATTGTTTAAGTAACTTTCCAGCTTCTTGAGTCAGGATTGTTACAAGCAATCTGATTTGTGTTGGTAAAATGAGAAATTGCTGTAGTCCATCATATCCCATAAAGATTTTTTCTATGTCAGAGAGCTACTTGGTTCTAAAACCAGCAGAAAAGACCAAATGCATTTCCTGCACAGCAGAACATATGTGGACAATGTGTCACATTGTCAAGCAAGTCAGTCAAGTGTTGGCTTTGCAATGAACCACGAGGAAAATCTTTCAGGCGCTGGAGTTCAGGCACCTGAGCTCCAAATAATTTCTTAAAGGCTTTATATGCACAGTACCACAACTTCTTGACCTTTAGGTGAATGAAATTTCAGGAATCTTACACAGCTGGCATGGAACAACCTCATGTGACTCTGCATTGGTGTCATCGTTTTCTACTCTGAATGCCTGAAGTATGCCACTCCCTAATAGAAAGACCAAGAAAGTCTCTAACAGTGGTAATGTTTCCTACTGGAATGCTAAATTGTTTGATACACTCAGCAGCCAAGGTTCCCTAGTAACAGACAACTGGATGCCTTTTTGTTCCCCCAGAGTAATTTCAATTTTTCTATTTCACATACCTTTTGCCTATTTTCATTCAAATATGTTGACATCTGGTTTGTTCACCAGATTCCTTCCAAACCTTTATTATCCTAGTATTTTTCCCAGGAAAGCATTTGGCAGCATTCCCTGCATTACAAGGTACATTTAATGTATAGAGGCCAAGGAAGAAAAAGTAGAAACTTAAGTGGGGAAAAAAAAAAATTTAAGCACTCGTGAAGTGTTAGTATTGCACATAAATATGCAAGAAGAAAACCCCAAACCTTTACTTTGCATGGGGATGGTGTATTCTTTCTATTGTAAATAATAAAACTTCTTATATTCCCTGACATGTGTTTATATCTCTTAGTACAATTACATGGTTTTCCCATCAGCTTAGTCGTCATTTCTGTGGAAATCTATTCTCTGAGCACCAAAATACAGCTCCCAAATGCCACAGGCCATAAGAACTTTAAATGTTAGGGAAATAATTAGAGCCTATCCTTTTAGAAGATAAATTCCTGTAGTGTTGTCCATCTGCCATTTCTAGGGAGCATTCAGATAAATGCTGATGTGGGGGATGACGATTATTTCTGAGACTTGAAAAGTGGATTCTGACTTTCGGGATTTTAGCATGGGGATAATTTCTGGCAAAAAAAATGGCTGTAAGGCACCTTAAGAAAAGCTTCTTTTAAGTAATTACATACAATTTATGTTCAAAGAGACAAAAATACAATGAAGTATGAAGCTTGATGTTTCTTAAATACCAAGGCAGCAGCTGGGAAAGCCCATGGCTTCCTGCATAAAGCTCAGCTTTTCCTGTACCCCTCAGTTTCAAGTAGGCAGGAATTAGTCCTGGAGACGTGCTCTCAGCTCTTTGGTGACAGCCTGGTCAAGGACATACCAGTGTTTGGCATGGCTTTTACTGCTCTGCTCTTCAATAGGTGGGATTAGTGGGGGTTCTTAGATTTTACAGTATGTACCCTAAAATATGTGTGAGGGGAATGGGTGTGAAACAGCACTGTGAGGGAACAGCAGAACAGCAGTGATTGCTTCCTGAAGTGACAGTGCTTCTGGAAGAGATGACCCTTTTCTCTTGTGCCTGTTGAACTACAGGTGTTTGCTTGGTTTTGCTCTCCAGTAGCTTCCTTAGTTACCCTCTGTGCTGCCTTTTGGTCAAGCTGAGCTGTCTGCAGAGAACATGTGCCACAGGCAAGCCTCATATGAGGCATGATGCAAAGAGGAGGTTTGATGTCCTTGAGTCAGAAACTATTTCCTTTTCTCTGGACAGATACAGGGAAGGGGTAAATATATACACCTGTGTAACAGATGCACATTCAGAGTGACACCTGCTAGCCTCCACTATGGTTTTTTCCCATAAACTCATTTAAATGAAAAAGAGAAATGGTCACAGCTCTTCTCCTGTATAAAAGTGAGCCAGAAATTGCCAGGGAGTTGTTAAGCAGTGAGTTAGAAGAGCTGAGGTAAATACAGCAGGTGTCTAGCAAAGTCTCTGCTACCACCATCTCACACTGGTACATAAACTGAGCTGCTTCCTCTGAAAGCAGGAGAGTGCTAGTCCACCTGGGACAGCTGAAGTTCTAATTAAGTTCTAATGCTGAGTCTGATCCTCCTGGATGCAGTCTTTCCTTGAAGGGGCTGATAGGGCAGTCTGACAAAGAGGACACTGGTTTGTTTTACGCTGCGGATGTGAGCAGGGTGATGATCTAGCCTACTGTTTTCCAAAGCTGTATTAAAGCAGTGTGGCCCAGCCTGCTACTGCTTGCTCAGCCTGTTCTAGGAATCCAAACAATTAGCTATAGATAGTATCACCTAATTCCACTATGAAATAAAAGAGAATGGGTGGTCAAAAACCTCCTGACAAGAGCTGTTTTGCTTCGAATAATGCAAATGAAGCATCCTAGCCCAGTGAGCAGGGAGCTTTTCGCCTGTAGCTACAGGTCTTTGTTCCCTTTTCTGACAGACTGCCTATCCATTCATCTCTCTGATTAGTAGAGCTACTGCTACTGTCAGTCGGAAATGTTAAGTGTGTGTCTAGCTGATGCTGGCCTCTCTTGCATTTAGGAAGTCTCTGCACAAGCACATTTAGCTGTCTTTATGTTTGAGCTTGTTAATGGTGACAAGCTAATATAAATTAATTTGCAGATCAATGCTTACTCCAGTCCCTTTGTCAGACATGTGAGCAAAACCTAGTATCTCTGCATAATAGAAGTGCTAAATGTATTGCAAGAGGGGGAATATTTAGCAGAGATTTTTTTTTTTTTTCCTGAAATGTGGTATCTTTAATAAAATCTCTTCCATAATCATTTTGAGAAAGCAGAAGTTGGACTCTATTAATTCATCATGGGCTTTGGTGAGTCTTAGTGAGAAAATATTTGTATTCTACAACCAGTTTTTTAAACCACTGTCTATTTAGAAAGCATCTATTAAAATTATATGTGTTATTTCAGAGAAGTAACCATTTTTATACATGAGAGAAAAGAGAACTGTAAGATTGTTTTCAAAACTCTTTCCCAGTGTGGCTGTAGAATTTTTTTGAGATTTGGGGGAGAAAAGAGGTTTTTGAAGGAGGAAAAATATTACACACCAGATGCAGATGTAACTGTATCATGGAGTTATACTGTAATTATCAGATATGTATATAAAATATACATTTTAAAAAATC
Organism: Regulus satrapa; assembly: GCA_013396955.1. Classification (NCBI taxonomy): domain Eukaryota; kingdom Metazoa; phylum Chordata; class Aves; order Passeriformes; family Regulidae; genus Regulus; species Regulus satrapa. The sequence goes on along the minus strand of VWZN01017261.1, from coordinate 974,832 downwards.
CTCTTCTGTTTCCATGTGGTTTTCTCAGTACTTGGTTAGGGTTTTTTTACCCAGTGATGAATGTTGCACTAACTTTTGTCTATTTGTAGACTTAAGTACTGAACATAAATTCAGTATTCTAGATATTTTTTGACATTGAGTTCACAATTCATTATATAGCTATTTTTTTTAACTTTTTTTGTTTGACTTCTGTTTTTGCTATTTCATTGTCTTCTGATTTTTTTACTTAAAGGCCCTTATTCAAATAGTTGTAGCCAGTCTTTATAGTCACGGTTATTTTGGAGCTCTAGAAGGCTCAGAGTTTGCTCTTTTTCCAGGTCATTTCTGAATACACTGAGCAGCATAAGCCTGAGCATGGATCCCTCCAGGACTCGGGACAGCCTCTCTTCCCTTTCACATGATTACCTAGTTAGAATTTTAAAGCTACCCCTTTCAAAATAAGCAGAATCTGTAATGAAGGTTCCAAGCTTGTACTTTTTCCTCTCCCATGCTGAATGCCTCGTCTGCATTTAGCAACCACTAGTTCAGTAGCAGTGCTATTAGATAATTCCTCTGTCTACTGGTTGCTTGGTTTTAACCTGCTTTGGTGTCCTAAAATACAGGCTTATGCTGTGAGACACCACTAAGTCTAAGCTACTGAAACTTGGCATGGGTAACAGGGAGAAGAGCATGTAAGGGATTTTTAAGATAGTTTAGATCTGTTTTATGCAGTAGTTCATTGGAGATAGATGTAAAGAAATTCGTAGCTGACTACAAATACGTGTCCTTTTTTTCAAGGTCCAGTACTATACTATGCGTTAGGATTTTAAATTATTTTTAAATAAAGTAAATGGAAGTCTGATAACGGATTTTTCTGTCTTTAACAGCAAAACATCAATTCTGCTTTTGAAATACCTTCTTATAAAATGGAAATGGATACCCAGACTGAATTACAATTATTGTTTTAATTGCTTATGGTATAAATGCAGAAATCAAGAACATGTGACTCCTCTCTCTGAGGTGTAATATTTTAACAACAGTCACAGTTTTGCATAATTTTTATAACTTATCCCACTTCAGTTGCTGATTCAATATACGGTGGCAGTTGAAGATGAGGTCATTTGGAGTTCAGTCCATTATCAAATAAATATTACTTATGTTTGCATCATAAAAGCAGAACTAAAATGTATTAAATTTACAAGATGGCAAATTGTCTGTAGAGTGATGGGTATTTTTTTGGGTGTGGGAGCAGCTGCCAGGTCACAGAACCAGGCTGTTGAGGTGGGGAAAGTGGCAGCAGAGCCTCTTCCCAGTGAGAGGGTGGTGTGACTCAGTGCTCTCAATTAACATGCTTGACTTCTGAGTGAATTTCCAGCCTTTTTTGGATCAAAATAGCTGTAACTTTGGGGCAGCCTGACAACATTGCCTTTTTGTATAGTCATGTTGAGAAAGCTGACTGATTCAGACTTCTTTTTAAATAGTTGCATGTGTAGTGGCTTTTCTGGTTTTACAGTGTGTTTGTTGTTATGTGCTGAGTTGGATTAGCAGTAATTCCTTGCTATAATATACTCTTGCATGCGTATTTTTTTCTTATGATTCAAGTTTGCAGTAAATTGGAAATACCCTTCTTTGTTCTGTATTTCTCTCTTCCTTTCACTTGTTATTGTCTGTGTAAGGGTTGGACAGGACAGTAAGAAAGGACAGACAGTTGGAGGTGACCAGGAAATGAAACCTCTAAGTTCTCAAGGGATGGTAAGTAACTTGTGGCAAGATAGTAAAAGATTTCTTTCAAAGATCTGTGTGGAAAAAGCAGAGGACTAAAAATGTTTTCAGCTGTGTTGAGAGAAGAGGCAGACTAGAACACTAGGAAAAAAAATTCAGGAAAACCACATGGAGAGGATTGCATTGTCTTGATGACAAAATTAAAATTGAGGACAAGAAACTACCTTTCCATTAGAACATCATAGAAGGCCATCAGATTTCTCAGGCACAATTTGCTCTTAGTGAAGCCATGCTGGTTGTCACCAATCACCCTCTTATTTTCCATGTGCCTAAGCATAGTTTCCAAGAGTATTCACCACCTGATCCTGTCAGGCACAGCGGTGAGACTGGCCTGTATTTCTGTATGTCTTCCTTTCTTCCCTCTTTTGAAAATGGGTGTTATGTTCCCCCTTTTCCAGACAGTGGGAACCTCATGGGACTGCCGTTTTTCTCACATATGATGGATTTCTTAGCAACTTCATCTGCTGGTTCCCTAAGGGCCTTTAGATTGATCTCATCAGGTCCCTTGGCCTTGTGTGCCTTCTGGTGCCTTAGATGGTCTCAAACCCAATCTCCTACAGTGGGTAGTTCTTTGTTTTCCCAGTCCCTGCCTTTGCTTTTTGTGGGTGATGTGCTTGGAGCTGTTGCCAGTGAAGATTGGGGCAAAACAGTAATTGAGCACCTCAGAGTTCTCCATATCCCAGGTAACCAGGTTTCCTTCTGGGGAGAGCCTACATTTCCCCTAATTTCCCTGTTATTGTCAATGTACCTGTAGAAGCTTTTTTGTTGTCCTGGACAGATGTAGTTCTATCTGGGCTTTCACTTTCCTAACCTGGTCCCTGTTTACTTGCACAATTCCTCTGTATTCCTCCCACGCTACCTGCCCCTCATTCTACCATCTGCAGATTTCCTTTTTGGGTGTTTGAGTGTGTCTAGGAGCTCCTTATTCATCCATGCAAACCTCCTGGTGGTTTTCCCCTCTTTTTTGCGATACATTGCTGCTTGGAGGAGGAGGAGACCTCTGAATATTAACCAGCTTTCTTAGGCCTCCTCCTTCCCTCCAGGGCTTTATCCCATGGTATTCTACCAAGCAGATTCCTGAAGAGGCCAAAATGTGCTTTCCTGCTGTCCAGGGCACTGAGCTTGCTCTGTGCACCCCTTGTTGCCCCAAGGATCTTGAACTCAGGGTAATCTGAAGTGGCTGGTGTTGCCCCTGTGGCATCTTTCATTTCCCATTGCACTGTTGCTCTCAGGCTCATGTTTATATACTTTGAAAGGGATATAAAAAGTCCACATTGTCTCTAGGGCGGTAGCCTCATGTGCAAGAGGTTTTCCCTTAGTGTCTTTCTTATCAAAGAAATATGCAATTAAAACACAACAGAAAGTCCTCCCATATTCTTTTCCTGGGCTGGATTCATTAAATATATAACAGGCTGTTGTAGCACCATCTCTGTGATCACAGACATGCTGGTAGAGAATTGGGCTGACAGATGAAGGCAGCATGAAGCATTACTGAAGAGGAGTCTGGCCCGGCTCTTTTTTCCTCAGAGTCCCTGAGGCAGTTCATCTCAGCACAGTAACCTATTTCAGTCTTACTGGGCTGTGCTGCAAATTTCATTAAAATACAAGTAAAATGAAATACAACAAAACTTATAAGACAAGCTTGATTAGGAGATGAACTATTAAATTCATATTACCCCTAGGTGTTCTTTAGTCATTATAATTTTTATTTGAATTTGAGAGCAGTTGTCTGTTCTAACTAAATCTTCATTTCTTTAAAAAAAAATAATCATATGTTGTAGTAGACTTCAAAATCTTATTTTTTTGCAGTTGATTTGTGTCTATTAGTGCCGGAGTTTTTGCATTTTTTTAAAAGTCAGACAGTGTGTAATGTTCATCTTCTGAACTGAGATGTCTTGGGTACAGTTAGAAATAATGTTGACTCTTTTTTCTTAAGATCAGTCTTACACACTTGCAATGATAGTAAATTTCTTGTGTTGATTGAAATGGGCTCATTGTTCCTTGAAAATAATAAATTATTCTACCCCTTGGTTTCTGAAAAAGCATAAATGTGTAAGATATGGATGGGTGTGAAGCTCACTGTAGGAAGCATCTGTGAACAGGGAGGACCTCAGGCTGTCCTGCTTGGAGATGTGGAAGTTCAGGCAAAAGGAAATGACACTTTGTTTTGATTCTGCCCCAGAAAACAGGCTTTGTGACCTTTCCCCTTCACTTCTTTCCTACACTTTGTGGGTTTTCACCTATGTCGTGTGTTACATCACAAATTTAGGTCAGACAAGATCAGTTTTGTCAGACAGAGCCCTAATTCACCATCTAGGAGCAGACTTGGCCTGTGCGGGGGCAGCAGAGCTTGTGTGAGTCTGAAATAGTCAAAGAGCCACCCAGACTCCTGTGGGTGAACATTAAACACTATTCCTGTGTAGATCTAGTGGTTAATACTGTGAGACCCCATTCCTTTCCTGGGGACATACTTACCTGTTTTAATGGATTTCTGTGGACTGGGCTATTGGTTTTGAGCAATGCTTGGAGGTTACAGAAGGGAAAGATGATACTTATTTTAAACTGATTTTAGTAATTCTCACTAATTGTCTTACATTTCAGTCAGTTTCTCTTTCCATATGCACTTATCAATACGAAGATTTCTATGTACATTCCTAGGTGTTTGTTTGTAAAGACACTTGTATTCATACTTAGTCCATTACCTGTCTTAATGTTTGTTCAATTTTGCTGGAGTTAAAGAGACCTGACAATCATACTGTGATCTGTACCTGTCTCTGGTCCACTGCATTCTGGAACTCTGAGAACTTGCTCGTAGATTTCTGGATGTGCATTTGTTAGAGCTCATAGTGTTATGCACACTATGTGGGAATTCACTTATCATTAACTTCACAAAAAAAAATTGTTTGGTACTGAAAATATTTGCTTATCATTGTGTACTCTTACCAGTTTTGTTCTGGCTTGACCTTTCATACAGAAATCTATTCCCCAGTGCTGGTAATTTTAGAGTAAGAAAGCAGTTCAGTGACTCATGAACATGTTCCTATGAGCATTTTTGGCTTATTAGATGAGGCTTAATTTTAGTGATACTCAATTTTGGTATGGAATACTGTATTTTAAAAATAAACAAAAACTAATTTTTAACCTTTTTTTTTTGTTTATTTAATCATTAATCTAGGAAAAACATAAAGGTTTTTATCTAGGAAAGTGCTAATCACTGGGAAATAATTTTACTGCTTCTAGTGTTGTACCAGAAAAACTCGTTCTGTGTCATTCACAGTGTAAAACGAAATGATGTCTGTTCTTGTATGTTTAAATCATAACACCATGTAAATAACCAAAGTTTACCTCTGTCTGTAAACTCTGCACGCCTTGTAATTTTTTGTTTGTTAAGATCATAGCGGCTGCTCCTAAAGAGCACAGGTTTTAGTCTGGGCAGTGGAGAGGGTGAAGTACCCACCCAAAGTGGAAGGCTGGATAAGCTTGGTCAGGAAGGCCCAAAAAAGGCCCGGCACTGGCCCTACCTGGGCTGTCTCCTACTGTCTGCTAAAAAGGTGCTTTTGCTCTGCCATCCTCAGCAGGTGCCAGGAGTTTGGCTTAGGTTCAGTATTAGATCTAAGCCAGCCTTATGCATTCATGCATTAAATGGGAAGCTGACAAGCTCTCTTGGAGTTCAGAGTGCTGGGTGTGTCTAAACACTCTCCAGTCAGCAGCCTGAGAATCCAGTATGAGGTTGAGAGACCTAGTTTGGCTGCTCACAGCCTTCCCAAGCTTGGCAGGATTTACTAGCCCAAGGCCAGCATGGAGAGGCTGAGCGTGCTGTTCCTCACAGGTATCTGAAGCTGGTTACATGCAGGTTTTCATACAGAGCTGCTTTGCATGGCTGTGCTGCTGCTGAGCCCACCTGTACCGCGCTGCCTCTGGTACTGTGCCCAGCAGAAGAGCCCAGCTAATCTCTGTCATCACCGTGGGAGCCAGTGCCGGGTGCCACTCTGCCCTGGACAGGGAGCCTGTAGCAGCTGAGCTGTGTCAGGTGTGGCTGTGCTGTGCCACGGCGTCCGTGCAGACACACGGGCAGAGATACAGCAGTGATTTGAGACAGCCTGAGGTGTCTCGGGTTTAGCGTTAAGGAGGAAAGTAAGCATGGATAGCTTGCAATGAGTGGCAGTGGAGGATAAAAATGAGAGCTAAGAAAAAAGAAAAAGCATGTCAAAAGTGCATCTTCACTTATGAGAGAGGGAAGTTTCTCCAGTGAGGGAGGAGAGGATGTGAATAGTGAAGTTTTTTAGTTGTGAAACCTGGACTGTTTCTTATGTGTTTCCTGTTGATAGTGGTTTGATAGAAATGATTCAGGGGCTGAACTGTGTGGTATCTCCTTCGTGATTTTAGCCCAGCTCAATGTCCTAGGCAGCAATAAATGACACCTTTTGGATCTGCTGAGTGCTCTAAGGAGGAATATCTGTCTCCCCCTGTACTAGTGACTATGTGCTGGAGCATGCAATGACCCACCTACAGCAAGAGGAGCTGACATTTCTCTGATGCTGGCTGAGAACAGTGCCCTGAGAGAAGGAACAGGGTGGGTTATGTTCTGTCAGGGAGGAGTGGTGTTGAACCAGGACTTATGCAGTGGTCTTAACATGCATAATATAATTGTGCTTTCCACCAGGTTTGGATCCAAGATGGTTATCTGCTATCCCATGGACCAGCACCAACTCAAATAAATAAAGGGCCACTTCACTGGGCATATGAGGCAGGAAAATCTTTCTTCTCCTATGAAATACTTACCTGAAATTTAGGGCAGAGTTGTTTTTGGTTTTTTTCCTCTGGTCTACTTGGAATTAGAGTTTTAAATTTCAGTTATGTAGAAAACTTGGTTTAACACTGGGTTTCCTAAATGGAGCAGGGATAGATTAAAATCCCAGTTGGTTTTTGCAGTTCACACCTAAGTTTGTCTAGACATTTCCATTCTACTTAGCCTTAAGAGGAGGAGTTGCATGTAATTTTGGGGTATTTTTTGGGTTTTTTTGTTTGTTTTGTTATTTTTGGGGTTTTTTTCTGTTTCATTATTCATGCAAATAGGTCTAAGAAACNGGTATTTTTTGGGTTTTTTTGGTTGTTTTGTTATTTTTGGTTTTTTTCTGTTTCATTATTGTTCATGCAAATAGGTCTAAGAAATTATAAACTCCAAGAAGGAAAGGGTTTTTAAATGGAGAAAAGTGATAAAATATGTATTTTAAAACGCTTTTAAAAGCTTTAAAGTATGCATTTGTAATTGAAGGTTGAACAGTGGAATACTTTTTATGTTATGAGAGAAAGGTGTGGTGTTTCAGGGTGGGCTTTTTTGCCATACCGAAACGTAAAACTTTCATTTAATGTTTATTGAAGTATGGAAAAATATGGAAAAGAGAACTTGGGTGTCAGGCTCAACAGGGCCTGACTTCTTTTCATGTTCCCCTCCTGCCTAATCTCTCTAAATCTAGAGAAATACCATGTTATACTTTCATATAATGTCATAATTTTCAGTTATGATTAGTGTGCTTGATAGGCATTCTTATTTCTTTGGTAACAGCAACGAGTATCTAAAAAATGTTGGGTTTTTTCCTCTGCTGGATTTCATAAACTGCTTGTTAGGGAAAGCTACATGACTTCACTGCTTTTGGCCTATTTCGGTTGTCGTCATTGTTCTGTATTGAATTCCAGGATGCAATGTTGTCATTCATTTAAATTCCTTCTCTTAGTTGTGAAGACAGCCAAAGATGCCTGTGTATCAGAACCACCTTTGTTGAAGTAATCAATGAGGCTCAAGATGATTTATAGGAAACAGTGGGCGATCCCCCTTTGTTGGAGCGTCCTTTGTCATCCTAAGGATGGCACGTCAGTGTGGTATGGCAGCGAGTGGGCTCTAAAGAGCAAGGGTGCACATGGGGTGACTCACGGAGCACTGAAACAGGATGATTTCAAGCCAGGCTTCTCTAAGTTCAGAATGCAGAGAAACATTTTCTACAAGTACAAACACTGGGAATATGTGAAATATTCGTTATTTTACATTTCATTTGAAGTATTAAACCAGCCCGAGACAGTTTTTTAGTTTGTCTCTGCTTTTGCACTGTTGGTAAGTGCACTGCCTCATTAACTTCCTGGCCTAACAATAAAGACCTTGGAAAAACTTTTGTGTATCGCCAGACAGATGATGCAAGGCATAAATACAGCCTTGGGAACATCTTTAGTGTCTTTCTTAGTGAAACCTGAACATAAAGGTTGGTATTTTTAACTGGCAAGATTTCAGTAGGCTTGCATCACTGTTGGAGCCTAAGTAATTTTATTATTTCTTGCTGTACTCTTTAAAGTGATGTAATGGGGGGAAAAATTGCAGGATTTCACAAGGCAAAAACGAAAATTCCCCCATGGCATCTGAGTGCTAGTTTTGACACATTTTAGTATGAAGAAGAGCGATGACAATAACCTCCAGTTCAGATAATAATTCCAAGTTAATCATTATTGTGAGAATGTGCTGTATTAAAAATTCTATGCTTTCCTGACATAATTTTCAATTTACTTAATAGCTGTTAAATTTGACTTGATCTCTATATGCCCTGCTTAGCATGTCTTGCTTTGGAAGGCCTTGTTTTCCTCATTAGCATCTGTATCCTCAATTATATTCTTTCTGCCTTCAGCAGGATTGTAATTTAGTTTATTAGATGTTCTAGCATGGAGTGATACCTAGTCAATTGTCAGATGTTGTTTGACAAACTTAGCACCATTTCCCCAGATGACCTCTGATAGAACTATGAAGCTGTGTTGCCTTCTAGCACTGGACCCATGAACTTTTTTTTGAGCAGAGTGCAAAGAAGAATTTAGTCAAGGTGTAAGAAGAGTCGTACCCTGTTTCCTTTTTTACACAAAATACTCGCAGGGTTTTTATTAGAGAAATTATTTTGCTTTTCCTGCTTTCATATAGGATGAATTTACACTGGGTAGTACCAGTGTTACTCAGATGTCACTAGAACATAATAGCTCAGAAAAGTGAAAATGCAAGAAACCATGTGCCAGGCAATATTTATTTTTTAACTTGAAAGCCATCTTCCTGTTAGATGATTAATTCTTGATGAAGAAGTTTTTGCTCAAATAAGCATCATGTTAAATACAAGATTTAGTTGCACTGCTGAAATATTGCACATCCTGAAGGAAAGCAAACTACTGTTGTCTGTCCTCCTCACTTCTGTGGAATGAAGAACATTCTATGGAATGTAGATATTCTATAGAACTCCTGTGGAACTGTTTTTCAGTTGGGTTAAGTGTCATTAAAAATGTTTTGCAGTTTTTAATTATTCAGTATTTTTAAAGTCAGTATCTTTATGTCAGCAGAAAAGCTGGGAGACTTAGTCACTTCTCTATTAGGGAGTTAATGTTTTAAAATGGAAAAGTAGATTGAAATGCTTCTAGAGTGATTTGCTAGCCCTCACATTGGAAATTTCCTATTGAGGTGGCGGTGGTGGTAGGGAAATTAGCAGCATTTATTTAAAATACAAATCTCCGCCCACCATGATTAAACCATCAAGTGCCCTTTTTAAAGGCTTATTGCATACTTGAAGCAGTCATATACTTTTGTTTCTAATAATTGATCTATTTCATTTATTGTAAAATGAGCTCACACAGAATGTGCACAGCTGTCTGACTTGTATGGGTGTGCTGATCAGTGTGTGTTGAATGTTCTTTATGCTTAAAAATATTGTATTGTCGGTATGTGGTGGAGGTGTATGTTGCTTTTGTTAAGGTCAGCCACTTGGGAGTTCTTCATTTGGTGAATCATGTAGGATGGTGCAGTGATTAGATGCCAAGTCACGATCCAGTGCTTTGAGCTAATTTTACTTCCAGTGTGCTGCTTTTGAATTAAAAGCTCTTCCTACTGCCACTGTTATGTTTCGGGCAGGAAAGGAGCTGTCCTTTAGCTGCTCCTTGGTGCGGGGCTCCTGTCGAGGGTCTGTGCCTCGCAGTGCGGGCTACTGGCTCTAAGTTCAGGCTCTAAGGATCCCAGCTGCTCCCCCACTTCTTTTAGGGGGTAGCATGTATGTGTATGGGAGGATGCTTCTGCAGTCCTGAATACAGAGTAGGTTTCTAAGAGTGTGGGAACACAGAGCCAAAAGTCAAGTGCTGCTCTGAGCAGAGCAGACATTGCTGAGCCATATGAATAAGCTGTGTGCTGCACCAGGTCTGGATGCAGCTTTTTCTCCAGTTGCTTTTAAAAATGGTTGAGAACAACTTTCTAATTTAAACACTTGGAAGGAAATTATACCTGAGAAAACTGTTACACAATACTGAGCTAAAATTAGAACTGTGTTCAAATCTGGAGATTAGTTTTTGTTATCTATTCATTCCTGTTTTGAGTAATTTTAGTTCATACATATGGGTACAGTGCTACCGAATTGCATTAAATAACTATAACTTGTAATACTTGATCGTGTCTCAGCCTTTATCATTAAGGGAGGGATTGTTAATGCTATCTGGTTTTTTAAGCTGTCTGACACTAGTGTTTGCTGCAAGCTAGATTTGTTTGAAAAACCTAAGCCAAAGTAATTTAGCTACTTCTGAAGATGATGATAGATTAGAAGTTATTAAAATAAAAAAGCCACAGTTTTTACTTATAAACCTTTCCCTTCCTGTACAGGATTGGTATCTTGTCATTACTATGAGTAATTACTGGCTGAATTAAAGAACCTTTCATAAATTTCAGCTTGTCTGTTTTCAGTAGCAAAGCATAATATGCAACAAGTACTGTAATTCCGAATGCATTCCAGATCATACCTGCAGGTTTCTGACAAGGTTTTGTGTTTATAGTAATAAGCCATTGGAGCTGGCCAAGTTTGGGGCTTGGCAAAAGAACCAGTGGCTTAAGGGGAAAAGGAAGTTTTCCCTTTGGTTAATAATATTGCTTGTCAGTAATTTTGAGGAATGAATAACTGGTAATGTGGAAGAGCAAGAAGAATCAGCAAGAGGATGAATGGTTAGGCCCAGACTCTGAGAAGTTGTGAAACTGGTGAAGCTGGGACTGGGAATTGCTAGGCAAGAAACAGATCCTTCCCTGTTAAGCAGCTGGGATAAGGTGTCTGTCTTGACACTGGTACGTGTGGCATCCTCTAATGGCCCGGGCAGTTCCACAGTGTGTGTTGTCTCCTTCAAGTCCTGCATGGTATTCTTGTCCCTTTAATCAAATGATGGTTTTGGAAGGTTCAGTTCAGTGTCTGGTATAATGTCAAGACTTCTGCAGCTCAGCAGGATCTTCTTTTTCATAGCATGACCATGGTTATATACATTGTGTGTCCTGAGGACTGTAAGAGCATATAAGAGCCAGGAGCTGCCTGGGATGGTCTTGGAGCACTGTTGGTTGAAATAGAATGATGCTGTCCATTACCAACAGCCCCCAAGGTGGTAATTTAAAAAGCCATCTGAGGGAATGGAGCACTATGGATGGTCAAGGAGATCAGTACTTAAGCTCCTGCAGAGACCTTTTTTGTACTCACGTGTTGACATGATGAATGTGGCAGAGATTAGGCCTCTGAAGTTGGGGGATTGGGAGAAACAGATTGACCTAAAAGACTCGAAGCTTGTTTATGTGCATGCATTTGGAGCTCAGAAAGGATGGATGCAGTAGGTAAGAGTAACAGCTGAGAAATGAGGAAATACCAGGAAAATCCCAAGGGAAAAGCTGAAGCTTGGATAGCAGAGAGAATGAGACAAGGTCAAAGTGTAGCAGTATAAGAAGAGGTGGGGTACACATGTACAAAAGGTTCCTCTAGGCTGAAATGTGCTTGTGAACAGTACCTATTGCACAGCTTCAAAGGTTGACTCCAAAATGTTGGGGTCATCTTTCTGTTGCTGTGTATTCCACTATAAAAACCTAAGTTGTCTCTTCTGCTGGTGGCATTTTGCAAAGAAAAATTTCCTTTTTTATTTTTCTTCTCTTTAGGTGACTTGAGTAGGGTAAGGTCAGAGTTTAGAACACTTGGGACAGATCTGAAGTTCCAGATCTGCTTTTAAGCTATGTCATTATTTATAATGAGGAATAGATAGAATTTATATTCCCAAAATTTCTCTGAAAATCTACTATGAAAGCTTTGCTGAGAAGAATCAACAAGACTCCAAAATAAAGCACTCAATAGAAGCATTAGAATAAATTTCCAGGATAAGAACTTTAGTCTCATAGTACATATGCATTACAATTGTTACATGATAAGGCATGTTGAAATTGATATAATCATCTGCTTGTATAAAGGGTAGGGCTGAAATTGTTCCTGGAAAATTTGATTTAATTATTGTTATGGTTATAGAGATCAGTGTAAAGATAACAGTTCATCCTAGCATGTACTGTTTATGAAATATACATGAAAGTTGGATGGGGGGGAAGCATACATAAAAAGAATCAACAGGCATTCCCAGAGTGTTAAATATAAAAATTTTCTGGAAAAGCACTTTGCAGGAGCTCCCCCGTTCCCTAGGACTGAATTCCCAATTATTCTAGCATGGACGACTTGAGTTGTCTGTTTTCAGGTACCTACTGATAGTCTTACAGGTCTTTTTCTCACTTTCTTCTCCTGGAGTTCATGTTTGCAGCGTGGCTGAAGCCCCAGCTTCCAGGCTTAGTGACAGTGCTGTCTTTGTGGTGCTGACGGGTGATCTGTCAGCTCTTTTCCTGCCTGGCAGTGGGGGTTTGCAGCGCACAAAACTCCGGGTTCTGCTGCCTGTTGGGAGAGCACAGAACTGGCAACTTTAATCCCTTGCCAGCTCACAAAAAATATATTGGGTTTTCCAGCCTTGTAGCAAAGATCAAAATCATTTCTTGTGGAAGTTCGGTTTTGTTAGCGTTCCATACTCTCCTCTTGGGGCAAAGCAATTCCTAGGTATTGTTAGGAAAAGGATATGGGGTTTATTTTCTTCATATCTTAGATTTGCTGCTTATTAGAGGAGTCAGATGGTTTCTGTGGATTGCTCACCTTCTCAGCAGGTGATGAAAATCAACTTGATGCCCTGTAGTTTTGACAGGTGTTACCAATACACGAACTGGGTGCGGAATGAAAATATCTTGCCATCATTCTACACTGACTTGTCTACTCCAGACTGTGTTGTTACCAGTTTGTCACTGTAGTTCTGTTTCCAGTGTTTCAATGCCCAGATTCCTGAACTAGCTTCCTAAATACAGATGCACTTTTCACTTGCCTCTGATATATAAAAAGGACATGTTCCACAGTGATTTCAGGGAAGGAAGCAGGGCTTCATTGAATGGGAGGCTGATTTAGAATGTCAGGTATGTTTAGCAGAAAGCTAAACATACCATTAACACAGGTACATTACAGTGTTTGCTGAATAAAGGGGGCATGATTTGTACGTGACGATTCTGTCCACTGCTGACACTTATTTGTAACATTGCAATTGGAACTGGATTGGGAACTGGGGCTAGGAGGATTGGCCTGGGGAGAGAGTGCAGAGTCCTGGTAGCTGCAGAGTGAGGAGGAGGCAACAAGCAGAACCAGGTGTAAGTCTGGGAGACCCATACAGAACACAGTGAAGAACTAGCATGTCTTAAAATAATTTTGTCATCACCAAGGTTTTTTGTCTTCTGAAGCTTGTGTGATTGTCATACCTTTGCATATTATCTGCTCTGTAGCCCTGAGTCATTTCATCTCTCAATAGAGAGCGGCCAATTTGACTGTGCCATGTTAGGTAGTGATTTGCAGCATGTAGAATTCTCTGTAGAACAGTCTTACATTTAAATCTATATTACAAAGACTTTTTAAAGCTTTCGTCTTCCAGATAAGTGAAGGTTCCTGTACTTCACTTTATTTGTGGACATCTGAATTTCATTAGCTCCTGTATTAACACAGAAGGGATGAGAGACTGTCTCTTTTCTTCAACTGACAGGTACTGTTTGCCACCTAAGTTTATCCAAGTTCAACATCATTTATCAGGTTACATGGAGGTTGTCATGCCTTTGTCAGGTTGGCAGAAAAGTGAACTCCTTTAACAACTGCCCTTAGCATGAGGCTTCAGTGTGTTTAGTTCTCATTCAGTTTAAAATGAAACCAGAATGACATCTTTAAATTATCAAAAGACATTGTTATTTTATCTATCTATCTATCTATCTATCTATCTATCTATCTATCTATCTATCTATCTATTTCTTTTTTTTATGCAGATACCCTCACTGAGTTGGTAGTTTTGTAACTAGCATGAAGACACAATTCTTCAAATGTCCTCAGGAACTGGAAGCTGAGAGTTTTGCACTCCATGTTCTGAACCTGAATCTCTGTCTCAAAAGAGTTCTTTAATGAATTTTTTATTTGGGTGAATTAGACATCTTGTCAGTGTTTAAAGTCAAAACAACATTAAATGTTAATAATGCCACAGCTCTAACTTGCTGTGTGTTTTAAAACTACCTTAAGGCTTCAAAGTCAGTTGGTAGCACTCAGTGTTAACCTCAATCAATATATGCCTGTAAATCCTTTTAAAGAACCTGCAATGCCTATTTTTTTCTTATACTATTTGTTTTCTTCTTTAATCTGTTAGAATTCCACTTCCCATCTTGAATTTGGCTTTGTCAATAGTATACACTTTGTTGCTATTCGTAGTGTTTTGAGAATAAAAGTAAGTTTTAAAGTTGTTTGTTGCTTGTTTGGTTCTTGCCCAAGTATTTTTCCTTTTCTGATAAGGGAGAACTGTAGGCGTATACCATCACTGGCTGTTCTGGTGGATTATCCTAGACAATGACCCTGTGGTAGCTGCAGAATATAAACCCAATCTGATTTACAATTAGAAAACAGTTTTATTTACTGGTTTACTTAATATATCTTCAAGTCTCCAATCTTTGTTTTTCCGTACATACTTTATGTATTTATTTGTTTTATGTATGTCCTAATAAACCTTACTGTTCCTTAAAAGGAAAATGGAATAGTAGCTAAAATAATTAATATGTTAATTTTATTTAACAATGCTTTAAATACATTGTCAAAAAAACCCTCCAAAGCTTATCAAAGTGAAAACAGATTTTTATTTCTGTGTTTGTCAAAAAGAATTGCTAGAAGCTTATTTACCAGGTCAAGAGGCCCGCTTCAATAATCTCTTATTTAAGATGAAAAAGAAATGTTTTCAGTGTTTTGAGGCTAAATCATCATTTTTAATAGGCTATGTTTGCTAAGGTAATTTCCAAATAGGTATTGCAGAATTTCAGTAAGACTTGGGTTTATCATAAGTTTGCATTTCACCCATCACAGATCCTGAGCCAAAATATTCCTAGTTAAAAATGAGGTAACATCTCTCTCATAATGCTTTCAGGAAAGACTAATAATATATATTGATATCCACAGACCATAATACTGTAACTAAAATAATTGGGTAAGATTAAAGTTACAAGTCCAATTTTTCCAGTAAATAGTGAAGTTAGAGAAATATTTGAAGATTGCTGGTAAGAAGTGTAACTCATTGAAACTGGGGGTTTTCTTAATATGCAGAGGTGGTACTGAGAGAGAAGTAAATTAGGAGACCATGTGATGAGCAGATGTTCAGACTTTAATGGGGTATTCACTGATCTATACCACAGTTTTTCTTTTTGTGTCAAAATAGTGACTAATATTTTTATACTGAATAAAGCAACACCAATTTTAGTTATGGCCTTAGAAGCCCCTCAAAGACAAATCCCTTACTTTCTGAGTTCACATTTGATGACTATGTACGTTGTGAACTCATCACCCTTTGAGCCATGAGGCTGCATTTGTTTGCTATCTGTACTTTTGGAGGGGAACATGTTTACCTCAAGCACCTGCTGGAAGTGCATTGGTTTCCTGGGAACAGCAATTTGGAAAACAGAGCTGCAGGCTGTTGTTTAAGTAAAACCTGTCCTACAGATTGAGATTTCCACTGAGTTTGTAAAGCAGGTAGCTATTTTGCAATTCTATATATGGCATACAATTTGGTAAGCAAAAAAGTGCTTTAAATGGATTATATGTAAATATAGAAATTATATGTAAATTATATTCCTCCTTCTGCAGTTGAAAAGTAAAATAATTGGATACTTTTAGACTTGTCACTCCTAATGAAAGGAGGAGACCGTGTTATTGCAGAGGGACTACATGGCCTCAGGAGGTAATCTAACATAACTGTGCCTGCTGGTGTTCCAGCTGCTAGAGTTACAGCTGGGCCATTTTCACAACTGCTCCGGTTCTGTCTGTGCAGCAGTTCTGGCTGCTAAAAATCAGGTTTGCTCTACAAAACACAGTTACTAAATAACTGAACTGGATGGTTGGCAAATCCAGTGGCCTCCTATTGCATGCAAATCAAAACCTGGACCTGCTGTGGGCTTCTACATGTGGTAATTTGGCTGTAATGAATATTATGTTAATTATTTTATTTTTTTTTTTTAAATCTGTATTATAATAGTTAATAATGCCTTTATTCCTATGTTAATCCTACCCTTCTTTTTTTGGTCTTTTTGGAAACCATATGCAATCTGCCACTTTCTTCCTCCACTGCTTGTATTTGTATAGTGTATTTTCTTGCTGGAACTATCTTTTTTATACATGACTTTTTTGCTTAGTTGACCTCTTTGCCATATAGTTATACTGTCATTAAAGGACATACAAATAGTTCAATTTTTTGTCGTTGCAGAGGTGAAAAAGCTATTATACTTATTTGGCTCCTGCTTAATGTTCTGGCAGTGGCTACTATAAAAATGAAATATTTATTCTGTTCATGCAACCCAAATTTAGCAGTTAGTTGCTACACTAAAGCATTTGACAACTTCCAGAATATTAATGACACATAGTCTTTGTGAAGATGTGAATGGCACATCTAGAGACAATACTTTGAAATCACAAGTATAATTACAAAGAAAAATATCAAATGCGCTATTTCCATAAGTAATGCCAAATTATTCAAATGTATTTGGAATAGAATGTAGTTCTAACTGGACTGCAGCAAGGAATGGTTTCAAGCCTTTGAGTATATTTTTTTTAATATCTAGGTCAATAGTTGAAATTTGTTCTAGATCAGTAGTCACAAAAATTAATTTGCCTATCAGAAGATTGACAAAAAATCTTATTAAAATTGAGACCTTGAAGTCTTAATTGTATAGTATGAAATGGCTCTGCCATAGCAAAAATCTTGCAATGTTTGAGAAGTTAAACCTGAAAGCAGTTTAGTGTGTGTTTTTGGAATAGATGTTCATAGTTTAGTCTCAGAAACCAGGTTTAAAGTGAAAGTTTGTGGAAGAGGAAGCCTAGAAATGCAATTATGTGCAACTTTTGCCTTTTGAAAATGGTCAGATTTATCAGAATGGGGGCTTCCATGCCATAACAACTGTGCCCAATGTGGGTGTGCATGTTCACACAGGTATTGTGTGTAGCTGCTCAGTTTTTAACACCCCGTTTCCTTACCTTCCCCACTTTTTGCTGCTCCAGCTGTGCATGGTGGTGGTGCCTCGAGGGCCCCCCTTTGGGGCCAGCAGTGGGCACTGGGAAGAACTGGGACACAGCAAGACTGGCACAGAATCATGAAGTGCCTCCATCTGTTTTTTTATTAAGACTGCTTTACTGCTGAGTGCTGGGGTTTTTTTTGAATGAAGTTCTTATATTTTAAACTTACTGGAAGAGTTATTATGGATTTGTGCCTTTTCCAGCAAACAGCCTTGACTGCAATACTTGCTGGAGGAAAGACTTGAGATAAAATGTGCTTTTTTGCAAAGTAGATGCAAGCCCCCATGGTTTGTCTCTGAGGAAGATCCCTACTCATTGTGTTTTGGGATCTTTGGATAGCAAGGACAAAGGGGTAGAAAAGAGTCCTTTTATATACTTCAATATGTTCCTCAGCTGTGATCTGCAAGGGGAAGAGATTGTCTTCCCTGTCTGTCTAAACAAGCTATGCCACTGAGGGGCAAAGTGCTGAAGACTGGGTGAGCCACAGCCAGTGCAGCTCAGAGTAAAGGAGAAAGCACTGCCACACACCACGTTCCTCTTGCTGTTATTTAAAAGAAAATTACAGCTGTCTGTGCCAGTGCTTTGGAGAGCCCAGGTCTTTTGTATGCTTGGCATGCTCTGTGTGTATGTACTGAAAACAGCCCTTAAGGAGTTTCAGGTGGCTAAACTTAGTTTCAAGCTGTCAGTGAAGTTATTGACACAACTGAAGAGACAGCTTCTAAATTCTGTCAAAATGTTACAGAGAAAAAATGGTAGATAACTAGAGAGCATTCAAGTCAAGTTTAAGGCACTGGTAATTTGGATGGTTCTATGTGTGATGGTAGATGAGGGTGGAAAGAGGGATATCAGCAGCTGAATGTGGCCTCCATTCCAGACAGAATCGTTTTGTGTAGTGCAGGCTCAGGTATAGCATGTTTAGCACATGCAGAAGTTCAAACTATGTGTGCCTTACCAAGAAAAAGGAAACTCTTGGACAGCTAAAGCATCCCTGAAAGATTTCGGCATCCAAGGAAGTCTCCATTTAATTTTTTTTTTCCCCTTCCCTTGAGAATGAACAGAATCTTGATTCTGTCTTGTTGGGATTTTTTGTTTGCCTGTTTGAATGACCTTTTGAATGGTGCTTTTTGAATGGTTCTTTTTGTTTTGTGTTTCTGTTCGGTTGGTTTGGGTTTTTTTACAGTATCAAGGTTGTAACATCACTTTGGGGCTATCATCTTCTTCCTTTTATCCTCTTCTCTTTCTTGCCCAGGCTTGATTCTGTTTGATATACTTTTTTTTTTTAATGTGTAGTTGATGTAAATTCATTTTGGCTATGCACTTGATGCCTTTAGTTTCAGTAACTTCTAATTAGCTACAGGCACTGCCTCACCAGCAGATCTGTTTTTTTCCTAAAGCTGCAGTTGGTTTTCTAGCTGCTGCTAAGTCTCCTCATCTTGAGGTTGGGAAGTGCACATTTGTCTACGGTTACACTGTGTTTCTGTATATTTAAAAAGCTTTAGGCATCCAGTAGTCAAGGGCACTCATTGTGCACAAAGAGGAAGGGCAAAGCATTTGTTCCATGAAAAGGGATGGAGAACAGTACTAGAGAAAATCTTGGTATAATTAAAGTTAATGCTGTGAATCTTATTATGGAGCTTCCTCATTAAAAAGTAACATGAAAACATAAAGAAAGCCGGTGTACAATACTTAACTGGATGTGCTGGTAAAATAATCAAGTGAATGAACCTTGAGTTATTTGAAGAGGACTCTTCTCAGTCAGCTGTGCTGGAATCACTTTGGGGCAATCTCACACTCCTTGGCAACTTCTCTGTGTGATAAACAGCTTATGCGCCTTACGGATGTGAACAAAGGCTCTCCCTGTAAAGGATTAAGAGAAATGGAACCTGAATGAGTCTGCATCCCCAGAGCATGTGAGAAGGGATTTTCAGTAGCTGGCAGTCTGCTTTGGCTGGTACAACGAACTTCAGGAAAATGTAGACAGGAGACTAAACTCTTAAGAATTGTGATTAGGAAATGCATGCTATAATATAATATAATATAATATTGTATATATATAACAATTATTTTGGAACAAAGAATAGTTACTCAGGTCTAGTTAAAAATTACTTAACCTGATCTCCCTTCCATAATGTGTTGGTGACCTGTAAGAAGTAACTGGCTGTGTTCTGGTGTAGAGCATCCAGTTTTTTGTTGGAAAAAAAGGAGAAAAAAAAAAAGAAAAAGGAATAAATTATTACTGAAAGAGCAGCAGCAATGGGTTTAATTAAAATATGTCCATGAAGTGGTTATGATGAAGTTTTAAAGTAAATTAATAGATTCTGTTATCCTTAGAGCTCTGATCTTGCTCTTCATAGTCTTTTCTTTGTAATATCACTTGGCTTAGTAAATAGTCTCTAAAATTCACCTCCCAACCCAAGTACTTGGGTGAACTTTTTGGCATAAGGATAAACAGGAGGCAGTGAGTAGTCATCTTGCATATCTTGTTATTCCTGTGAAACTATCTTTTTGAATGTCATCTCCACTTTAAAGTATTATCAGCCTCTACAATCATAATGAAATTTTGTAAATTCGTAAAGAAACTCAAAAATTTTGCACACAAAATTATGATTGCTGAAAAAGTTACTGGTAAAGTGAAGGAAATTGATTTTTTTTTTTTTTAAATCAAGTTTGTATATGCAAAAACATGGCATATGAAGAGAAAGAAAGAGAAGACAAATCGATCAAACCATGTATGAGGAGCAAAGCTAAACTGAGGCTATGCATTTAAGTCTCATGTGGGAAATGGAAGTGTTTTCCCTCTTGCTTTTCAAACAAACAGTATTATTATTAGTAGTAATATGATCCAGCATGCCTAATCTCAGTCCTAGTGTGATCATCAAGTTGAAATACCATCTTGGTCATGTGGACATGTCAGAAGACTTAATGATGTACCTTTTAATACTTAAGTCTGTACTCTAAAAGTTATAATATTGACATGACTTCTGTTGTAATTGTTAGGCACACAGAAGCTTTTAAAACATTCTGTGTGCAAAGTAACAGGTAAAAGTAGCAGCCCATTTTGCTATCATACTATGTTTGTGAGCCCTTGATCTTCATTGCTGTAATGCGACTGCACCAGCAGCTTTTATTTTGGGTCTTTTTTTTTGCCCCATTTCTGGGAAATTGTGGCCCACACTGCTTTTCTAGAGTTACAGATCCCATGCGTGTTTGCCCAGTCCAACCTACTAGAGTGCAAAGCCCGTGTCTGGGGTTAAACCCCATCATGAGGTTAGCTCCTCAGCTGCCTGAAGGGGTGAGTATTGCACTAACTGAATTTGGATGCGAATATGACTTTGACCTCAGAAAACATATATGATTTGTTACTTTTCCTGAGTATTGTCATATGACTGGAAAGAGTTGAGGATATTTGGAAAGGAAAGCAAAAAATGCGTGAAAATAAGATGGATGAATAATTAGGGTAATTGACAGTTCCTAGATCTTTCTCACAGTCTGTTTTTTATCTTTTCTAACAAGCCAATCTCAAAGTAAGGAATTGTGTGCTGTATGTGCACATCACATTTTTTTCTGCTTAAACAGTTCAAGAGGTCAAAAGCCAGTTTTGTTAATATGTAAATTGTGCACTAAGTCATTCCTAATGGTTATATTAGTTTAAAGCTTCCTGAGGCTAAAATGGTACTAAGATTAAAA
>VWZN01017261.1:933462-948310 GCA_013396955.1 Regulus satrapa | reverse complement strand
AAAAAAAACAAAACAAAAACCAAAAAACCCAAAACAAACCTCTCCTGCCTTCTCTTTCTTTGTTTCATGCTTTTAAATTGGGTGAGGAGGAGTTGAGTGATGTGAGTGCCATCCTTCCACTGGAATTTAGGATATTCTCCTAGAAAGTAGGAGTTCAGAAAAATTTTTAAATTCCCTTAAGTCACAGCCCTCTCTTTCTGGGCAAGAGTTGTCTGTGACCAAACATTTTCCTGCAAGAGAGGTCTGCTGTCAGCTGCTACCACCTCTTCCAATGGATGTCTTTAGAATTTTGGGCACCTGTTGCACAAAGGGCACTGAAGTGTTTAGTCCTCAGGTACCCAGTATGCCTTAAGTTGGGTTACTGAACACTGACTGGAAAGAAGTGGTTGGGCTTCCTGATGGCCTTGCTCAAGTTTTGTGAAGCACTGACTGCTTATCACTAATGGTGCAGTGAACCTGGATAAACTAGGGCTGCTCTAGTTTGATCTGATGTAAGTGGCTATTTTGGAGAGCTAAATGCAAAACACAACTGCGAAACCTAGGGAACTGCTTTTCTTTCTATGTGCTTCTTGGTTTTCCTTTGACCCAATATATATTAATTAGTTGCTAGTAAAATGCCATTTCATTTGACTTAACTGAATTTAGTATTGCAGCTTTATCAAGACATAGATGAAGTATTTGTTGTAATTTGACAGTGAATGTAATTATTTGCCTCTATAAATATTTCAGGTTGTATATTATTTTTTCAGGCAAGGCAGTAACATAAAGACCTGTCATACAGAGATAAGAAAAGGAGAAAAAGTCAAGAGGGAGACCAACTTCCTCAGAAGTTATTTGGACCAAGGTAAGATAATTTTTCCCTCTAATTTTTGTTTTCCCATCCTAAGTGAGGAAAAAAATCCAAACTACTGGCATTGATTTTTCCATCTCTTATGTTTCTATCTTTCAGTTTAGCTTCTATTAAGTATTATCTAGGATAGACATATAACATGTCATGGATTTATCTGCATTTTTATGTTTGTTTGAGTTAATAGTTTGTGATTTATGTTTGGTTTTGTTTTGTTTGGTTTTTGTTGTTTTGTTTGTTTTGGGGGGGTTTTTTCTTGTTAGTTTCAGCTCAGATTTTAACTGAAGGGCATGTCAAAATACGTTAACTAGAAAAACAACTAAAAATATTTCATAGTTTCACATAGTTGCAGGTAGCCTGAATCATCTCTGGTGTCCCTTCCTGGAGAGAATAGGTGTTGGGGAAAGTCAACTAGTGAAACAGTGAGATTGTAAAAATGAAGTTAGAAGAATGAAATAATGTACAAAAAAATTGGAAGTTTTTTCTTCTAGCATTGACCACAGATTTAGTAATGGGAGCATTCTGAAATCTTTGCTCAGATGGTTTAGGTCCTAATGTGTTTTTCCCAATCCCCCTTGAACTCCTCCCTGCTCTTGTGTTTGCATTGCATAACTCATTCAGCATAAGAAGAGAGATAGCTTTACTGCAAGTGAGTAGTAGCTGAATCAATAGTCATCTGTGGTTTAGAATCTGATATTTTTTTAAATGAAAGATCTGATTTGAGGAGCATGAATGTGATATTGTGTGTGGTTTAGTAGAACAGAAATTTTCTGTCTTTTACAATATGTAGGTGTAAGCAGACAGGGCATCTGAAAGCATCAGTAATATGTTTAAAACAGAAAAAGGAAGCATTTTGACTTCTGAATTACTTGCTGGCAATGTTACTGGAAGTAACATTTAGTGCATCTCTCCCTGCAATGAAGATATTTTGTTTGCTTGTTTTTTATCTTTTCTGAAATAGTTCTTGTGTTAGTCACTCAGGAGTTAAATGCATCACTGGCTAAAGAGAACTGTTACTACTTTTAAGGTTTTTAAACTAAACTGCTCTGGGAAAAAAAAAAAAAAAGAAAGACCATTGAAGACTCTGAAAGGCTTTTTGGATGGTAAACAAGTTAGGGAAGCTCTGAAGTTCTTTGGCTTTGGTATTGGCTGCTCTCACTCACCAGGATCCTGGCACACTCTCACTGTGCCTTCATTGCCTCCATTGCTCCAGTTCTCCTGTCAGGGAATGCCACCATACAATACATCCCCTGGGGCTAATTGGATGACTGACAACCAGCCAGATCCAAAGTGACAAGTGTTTGAATGCCTAATTGGGTCAGTGCACAGGTGCCTGCTCTTCATGAATGGGATGTTCTAGATTTTCTCTGTGACATTCTCTTGGTTCCTCCCATTTTTCCTGTAGTTGTGAAACAAAACTGTCAATACTTTGATGTGAGAGAAAAGGCCTTATCAAAGGAGAAGGATGATTTCCCATTGCCCTGCTTTGGTTAAACTAGCTTTACCACTTGAGTACTGGCTGGAGGAGACACACAGAAATTCATTAAAGTGGCGGAAGTTTGCTGATACAAATGGACATTTCAATAGACAATAAGGTGAATTATTTGACTGGTGAAAACATTGCCTTAGTCTCTGTTATGTGATTCTCATACTGTCTAGACCTGCAGGCTTGGGCATCAGGCAAAGCATGGGAGAGAAAAATAACTTATTTTGTTGTATCTGCACAATGACACTTTTCCTAAGGCAAACAGACACAGACAACTGTTTTGTCTTATTGAAGGCTTGGTGTGTGCATAGAAAACAACTGACATTAAGCCCATAGTCTGTATTACTTAGATGAATTTGCCTTCCTTTTGTGTCTTCCACAAAGAACCATAGGATCCCTGGTTAGAAAGGATGTTTGGGGATTGTCTAGTAAACAGCCATAGAGCAGAAAAGGGCTTACTTTTTTTTCAGGGGGAATTAAATCTGTTTTAGTTTGTGCCCATTGCCTTTTACCCTGTTGCTGGGCACCACTGAGAAGTGTTGTTTAGCCCTGTCCCCCTCAGGCGTTTGTAGATGTTGATAAGATCTCTTGGAGTCTTCTCCAGGCTGGAGTCTCACTGTTTTCAGGTTCGCCATGTCAGATGCTCCAGTACCTTAATCGTCTTGGCAGTCCTCCACTGGACTGCACTCTGGGATGCTTATGTTTGCTTCTGCTGGGCAGCCCATGAGTGGACACAACCCTTCAGGCATGTTTCAGCAGTGCTGAGTGGAGCGGAATGATCTTAATCTCAACCTGCTGACAACATATTTTCCTAATGCAGCACAAGATGCTTTTGGCCTTCCCTGCTGCAAGGGTACACTGCTGGCTTATAGTCTTGCTTGGAGCCCACAAGGACCCCAGGTGTTTTACTGCCAAGCTCCTTTCCAGATGATCATCCCTCATTCTGTTCTGGTGCTTGGGGTTATTCCTCCCTAGGTTATTCCTCCCTTTGTGTTTCATTTTGTTGGACTTGATAAAATTCCTGTTGATTTATGGCTGAGCTTTTCAAGGTGCCTCTGAATGTCAGTGTGACTGGCTGGTCTGTGAGCTGCTCTTCATCAGGAAACCTGCTGAGGGCACACTGTGTCCCATCATCCAGGTCATTAATGAACTAGTTCAAAGGAACTGGCCCTAGTACTGATCCCTGGAGCACATCAGCAGACTTATCTCTAGCTTGACTTCATGCTGATCACAATCCTTTGAGCCCAGCAGTTCAGCCAGATTTCAGTCTGCCTCACTGTCCATTTGTGTAGGGTGTACTTCATCAGTTTGTCTGTGGGGAATTTATGGGAGACAATGTCAAAAGCCCTGTAAAAGTCAATATAAACAACATCTGCTGCTCTCCTGTCACTCTGGGCCTGCCATTAGCTAGTCTGTTCTGCTCAGAGTGTCTCAGTCCCAGCAGGTGCTGCTGGCAGGGTGGCTCCAGGAAATCAGCACCTCCCCAGTTCAAGGTTTGTTTAAAACTATATTCTTACTTTTGCTTTAGCTGACTTTAATGTGCATTTCTAAAATAATGCCTTTTCATTGATGTATATTTGAAAGTGTGAAGAGAGTTATTTAAACATAGTCAAGTTTGAAAATATTCCACATGGTGTGAAGTCAGCTAGGTAGCTACTGTCAACACTGTTTATACAGCAACTGTTTATGTTCCTCACTGTCCTTACTAATAAAGAAAACTGCTGACAGAAGTAGAAAATAAGGAGAAGAAAAGGCTTTACACAGTGTATCACAGCTGTTTACTCTCAGATGAACAGACTGAAAAGAGGTATTTTTAACTGGTTGTAGTCAGAGGAATTGTTTATAATAACAGAAGTAAAATTGTTCAAGTTTACATTATTCCTTGAAAAATTTTATTGTGAAAAATGCCCTCATTCTAACAGGGCTGGCATATCATATAGTTAAATTTAGGAAACTTGATAGGAGAAATTGCCTGGAAACGAGAAGCATATTTCAATAATCTGTAGTTTCCTAACATCAGCAAAGAAAGGATGAAGAGAGTTTCTTATTCAAGAATCAAAATGTAAGCATTTTACATGACAGAAATTATCTCTAAAAATCAGAATAATTTTTAACAGATTGGAAAATAGAAGGGTCTATAAAGAGACCTCTTCTGTTTTCATTTGTGGAAAGACATGAATTTATTTATGTTAAAAAATACTTCAAAAGACTTTAACTTTTTGTTAATAAGCTGATATATTTCATAAATATATTTACAGCTAAAAAGTTTAAACAGAAGTAGCTGTAACTCTTTTAGGGGTCTTTTAGGGATCACAGCCACTCTAGTTCTACTGAAGCCTGCCCAAATATAGTAAGTATATGGTGTCTAGGATAATTTTAATGTTCATATAAAACATTAGATTATGCCTAGGTTTTTATCTCACTTCCTAATCTCTGATTTCCTCATATGTAGATGAAGTTAAATGGACATCTTGGATCACTTGTTCCTTTTTTAGATGTCTTGCTATGTGGTTTTCCAATATGTTTAAAAAAGGACAGCCTGTAACGAAAATACATAATCCTGAGTTTTTCAGTTATTGATGCATGCTCATTTTAGAAGAACTTTGGGTGATGACTTATGTAGGATAAAAGTGATACTCCTACATCATTGCAAATTTGAGTCTGTTCCTGTGGTAACTGTGCATGCAACCATTGATTCCATAAATAAACATTTTATAACTTTTTTTTTTTTAAACATCATGTTAAAAGGGGAAGGATGGTAAAGAAAAGAAACATTAAACCAAGTTTTAATCATTTGCAGCTTTCTGGATCACTAACAGCAGCAATTAGAAGCATTTTAAATGTTATGAAGTCTGTTACATTCTTCTAAATATACAATCAAACATTTTCTGAGTGCATTACTAGTTAGAAAGAGAAGCAAAAGCAAGTTGCAACTTTCCCAAGTTGGAAGGATTCTCTGTAGTTGATTGTACTTTAGTTACAGGACAACTACTAGATTACATCTAGTTCTTTCTTCGTTAATACTTCAATAGCTTGGGCATATCTTTGTTTTATAAAGAAGCATGGAGAGAAGATAGAGGAGAGGTATTGAAATAGTAAAGTTTATAAATCTGACACAATTTTTAAACTTCAGTTGGATAATTTCTTTTTATGTGAATGCATGTAAATTTAATTTGTGACTTAAGTCCTCCTGAAGTTTGGAAGACAGTGAGGTTTTTATAGTTTTGTCAGTAACCTTTCCCCCCATAAAATAGTAATCCTTCAGGTAGAGCTTAGGTTCACTAAGTACTATCTTTTGTAGCTAGTCTGTAAGGCAAATATATAACCTCACCTTTAAAAACTCTTCAAGTTATATCATTAGTAGAAAAATACAATACAGAGGTCTTCTGGTAGAACTGGAAGTCATCCAGTACAGCCTCCCCTTCAAAGCAAGGGAACATGTAGAGTCAGAGCAGATCATTCAGGGTTATTCCCCATTCAAAAATCTCCAAGGGTGGAGGTTCTGCCATTCTGCAGGACAACGTAGTGCATCCTTAACAGCTCTACATGGGAAATTTCTTATTTAAGTCTGATTGAACTTTTTTTTGCTGTAGTTTATGACTACTGCATCTTGGCTTTTTTTGGTGCACCTTGAAGTCCAGCTTCAGTGTATTTTCTGACATCCTTCTGTTTCTTTAGGGATTGGTATTAGGGATATACAAAAACCTGAGCACCACCCTGACTCATTGCTTTTTAAAATACTTAGATACTGCTGGGAAGCATTTTACTTACTTGCCTTACATCTAAGTTTACTAAATATATTTTTGAACTATCTTAACATGAGAAATGGGTGATAAAACATAGTCCTGAAAAAGAGTGCAACATGGTGCCAAGCCTCTCTGTATGGAAATCCCAGAATGTATCATTTTTACTGGAAGGCTTGGAAATGCTGCATATTTTGTAGAATTCTTTGCAGACATGTAAGTTCGTGTTCATGATTTCAGTAGTGTAGTAAACAAAGAAGCTGAAAGAAAGGACATAATTGAATTTTTAAGAAAACTTGTAGTACTGTATGACGCAAAAGATGGGCTTACAAAATCATTTAGGAAAAGACCACTGGAAGGGATTAGAGCAAAATGTAAAGGACAAAGGGGAACAATTTAATATGGAGAGGGATAAATTGTTTTTTAAATCACTGCTAGATTTTAAATCACTATTTTTTTATTTCTGTCTATAATAAAAGAAAAAAAAAGATGCAGTTTCTGTTTTTATCGTAAATTTATAGAAGAGTTAGTAAACATAATCAGCACACATAATAATATGGGATAATCTGGATAGATTTATGCATCAGAAAAATGTAATGAATGTAATGAAGGCGGCAAATGTGCATTTTAATATCTGGAGGGCTTCAGCCTTTGCTGAAGGCTGATGTTGTTTTGCAGAGGAGTCTAAATGACCCCTTAATTATCTGAATATTTTCCTAGTGTTTTGTAGCAGGACTGTATTATGTCTAAATGTATGTGAATATTTAAGTGACTGATACAGTTTAGCTCTTCATTCTAATTTTGTATTAGCAAGGAACTCATATTTTGAAAGTGTTAGGACAGCAAAGTCATTTGTGTGTTATTGATTTAGCTACATGTTCATCTCTGCAACAAGATGTTCATGTTATCAGTGTTACAGATTGTGCATGGAGAGGTATGTGGACTGTGTGGATTTTTTCTAAAAATGTAATATCCTAGGAAATCTAGATCACTGCTTTAGATGGAATGAATAAAGGCAAGTAGTGTGCTGTAAATAACTCCTTCCTTCTCTTAATTTCCTAATAAATATCTCTGTACATTAGTTCTCCCATATCGGAACCATATAGTAGCACCAGGGGAAGGCACAGACTGGAGAGAAATTAATTTACTGCTGAAAACAATAATAATTGCTCCACTGAATTTTGCTTTAATTCTGCTGCAGTCTTCAAATTCTGAACTGTTTTGTTGATCTACCTCTAGGAAAAAATACCAGTCCTTTACTAGGATCAGAATTGTTTATTATTTATTTCAGAGCCTCAGTTTCTTCTGAGTAGACTGAAACTTAACCTGAAACCTACAGAATTGTTTGGAGTAGCCAGGTAGAAGCTGCATTCATTCTTTATGCCCTGCACTGCTCCCAACACGACGCTGTGTGTACATCACCCAGAATTAATTCTTCAGTGAGCCCTATTGTCTTCAGAGGAGGATGAGGCTGGTGACTGACCCCAGGACAGTTTTCCACGAAGCTCTTTGCTTCTTCAGGAGAGGAATTTGTCCTATTTGCAATTCAGAGGCTCAGCAGGGACAGAAGAGAAGCACCTCTAGTTTCTCTGGCTTGTTTTTGCAAACAGAGGGAGTGCTGTTGGTGCACTCCAAATATCCATCACATGTGCTTCTGCAAGCAGGTCAGACCAAGCTTATAGCAACAATTTAGCTTCAGTACAATTCTTAAAGCTTATTTTTAATTAAAAATTTAAAAATGCCATTAAAGTTAATCCTTCATTAAAATGTATTCCAACACCATTAGCAGGCCTGAGTATGTCATGTGTACAGGTCTTGATTCTTTAGGATTGACTCAGCAAAGAATATTCACTAAAATAATAATAATAATAATAATAAAACATGTAATGACTGTTTAAAAGCCTGTAGTCTAGCAGAAACTTTTTGTAGAGGACTTGTTTCCAAACAAACCCCAAACGGATTACTCATTCTATGCTAGGATTATTGCATCTCAGTGTTATCTCAGTTTACATTTTCCTGACAAAATAAGTTTCCAGAACTCTATGATTTTTCAATTCATGTGAAAAAGACACATTTTCACGCAGGAAAAATTTTAGTTGTATTGCCAATGGAGTTATATAGTATTTATATGAATACCTCAGATCTCAAAAATATTGTTCCAGTGGCCTGTCAGATTTCACTGAGAATGGTGAGAGCTTCTACTTCCTGTATATGGCTGTATTTAGCACAGAAAACTTCGTCCAGTCAAGTATTGATTTTTATGACTGAAGAGCAACTCTGCCCTCCTCACTGACTGTGCAAAGATGAATTACAGCCTGTTTCCCCTGGAGTCTCTCAGGGCTGATGGATACTTGGAAGTTTTGTTGCCAATTTACTGGGCACTTAAATTCCTAGGAAGTGCTTCAAAGGAAAATGGATCTTTGGCTGGCAGGAGTGGATTTTTTTTTCCAGCCAAAGAAAAGAAAAAAATGTTGCAAGAAGATTTAAACCCTGTAGTTAGATATGAAATAACTTACCACTAACTGTCAGGTCTTTCTACTGCCTCAAGTGTGTTCAGGCAGATTTCTCCAGGCCACCACGTGAAACGGCAGCTCTCAGGCCACGCGGGTTTGGAAGGTATTGAATCCTTCACATTTAAAACAGCAGACTGCAGAAGGATTATATGATTCCACCCATTAATGTCTTTCAAGTAGTTGTAAAGGTTATGAGCTAAAACCATATATTGAATATGGTGTGGAATAGCATAAAACAACCATTCATCCAAACAGTATTAGTTGCCTTGGTCTGCTTGCAGAGCCCTGAAAGTGTCTGCCAACTTCAGTCCACGCAAGTTAAATGGATTAAGTTTCTTACCATATATTTTAACTTTTTAAATTTTTTTTTCTCTCCACAATACTTCTCCATGTCTCATTGATTCAACTGGTAGAGTTTTTGCTGTTGAAAGAGTAGACAGTAGTTTGTGGTTTTCGGGTCTTTGGGATCCTCTCCAGAACAATGATGTGGTTCAGGAATGTGGAAAAGTGATATATTAATGAATTATGTTAGTTGATATAAAATGCTGGAAAGACACAAAATACTCGTGCAGCCTACAAATATTAAAGTGGTTGTGGGATTTATTGGAAACTATAAAAGAGTTATTTTTCTACATTAACATTTGAATCTTGTTTCTTTCCTTACAAAGTTCCCACAAACACACTACCTGGTGTAAAATATGGTTGATGTTCTCAATATTTTCACATGCATGCTGCTATCAGCTTTTAACTTAGTTTATAAGTCAGCTTTTAATCTGAAGGTTTTGTAAAATCAATTTTCTCACTACAGAGGTATCCTTTGTTTAGGCAGTTGAAAATTATCACAAGTCAAGAAATGCTGATGGAACATTTTTTTGAATCCTTCTTGGAATCAATGCAGAAAAGTGATGAATAGTTTATGCCTAAACTATAAGGAAGCTGGACCCACGCCAGTTCTTTTTAAAAGCAAAGTAGTCCTTCTGAGGTGTATTTGATGCTTATTTACTAGTATCAGAGAAATAAGTTATGAAGAGGATTTTGAGAGTTGATTCTTCATACCGCTGTTCCAAAAATCATGCCGATAACCTGTATGAAGTTGCAGGTGGACTTGTCATTGATGCAAGGTAATTTTCATTAATGTAACTGTTTCACTTAAAGGTCCAAGAAGAATTCTTAATTTTATTTTTCTCACAAGCACCTTGTAACATAGTCTGCTCTTTAGCAAGTGGGACTGAGCACTCCTAAGGACCCGGAACAGCTGACACAAAACCGAAACTGATGTATCAGAGGCTTCTATTAGAGGGTAGCTCTACACAAGACGCTTCCTGGAGTTTGGTGCACAGTGTACTTTTTGTTATTAATATTTCTTTGCTTTAATATTACTTCATACAAGCAGTTAGGTTTTCTTGAGTGCAGGGGGTCCCAGCTTATGGAGTAATAGAAACTCCTGAAAGTCTCATGATTAGTGAGCTTTTGCCACCTTTTTTCAGCTCAAACATGAAATGCTAAAGGCCTACAATACAGGTTTCCTCCTACTCTGCAGCTAAAGGAGCACTGTAACATGCTCCCTACGGAGGTGGTCACTGCACCAGCCTGTGAGAGTTCACGAAGCATTTAAACAACACTTCTAGGCACATTGTGTGGGGGATTCTTGGGACTGTCCTGTGCAAGGCCAGGAGTTGGACTTGATGATCCTAATGGGTCCTTCCATCTCAGCTTATTCTATGATTCTACCACACTAATGTGCAAAGTGTTGCTGAATCCTTTTTCCATATTCAAAGTCATTATATCAAAGTCTCATCACTACACAAAATGACTGCAGCTATCTTTTCTGATATAATAGTACTTTAAATTCAGGAGAAAGAATTAAAAAAAATTTCATTAGTTTCTGTTGTCTAAGTAGATATTTCCTCACTGAGATATCTAGGTGTTTGAATGCTATGCAAAAATATGTCTTTTGTGTTCAATATAATAGGGGACACAGATGCCCAAACCAACAATGTGGATTACTCTTCTTATGGCTTGAAAACCTGTGTCTGTTGTTTCTGGTTTTGTTTCAAGATGTTCAAGTAGGATCTTGTATCTCATGTATACAGTATTTCATCTTCTCAGCTTGTTCATTGTCAAGTAATTGCATATGCCTGAGTTCCATAGGGTCCAGCATTGAATAACCTAACCAGTCAAGAACAAGATTTTCTTCCCTGGAAAAGTGCAAACAAACAAATATATGAACACCGAGTTGCAGATTGTAGCAGCAAATGTTCCTGCACCCACAATTGTTCTTGCAGCTTCAGTACCACATCTTCTCTTGTAAAGGTTCAGCTCCTCTCCTACACCTGTTGTTCAGTGGAGGGCTCTGCTGTAGGTCTTGCCTTCAGGAGAGCTTCAAGAAGAGGCATTGTACAAGAAGT
Source organism: Regulus satrapa (assembly GCA_013396955.1). NCBI lineage: Eukaryota > Metazoa > Chordata > Aves > Passeriformes > Regulidae > Regulus > Regulus satrapa. The sequence continues at coordinate 937,313 of VWZN01017261.1, read as the reverse complement.
GAGCCTGTGAGAGAAAGGTTCCAAAGAACACAGGCTTAGGGCCCAAACAGACTGTTGGGCAGTATGTCATGTGCACACTGTACCTTGAGAGGTGTCAGAACTTATCTTTGTTATGTGTGCAGTTACCCTCCTGTCTGTTTGGTACAATATCCACCTGTGACGTGTTGTGTCTGACAGTGGCTTCCCTGTGAAGCCTGTGGGATGTGGTTGGCACAGCCCCTTTGCTCTCAGGCACTCTGTAGTACCCTGCTTTCTTCTCACAGACCTCAGGAAAGCTGATTACTTGACCTGTACTCCACTCCTGAATTTAAATCACATTGGTTCAGCACACCTTCCATTTTGTCTCTTGGGGGAACCCATTTTGGATCAGGTTATGTAGCTCCTTTGTTACTTGTACTCATCCTGGTGATAACCTTATTTATTTTGGATGCATTCATGTCTGATTTAACTTAGAAGCAGAATTTCTATTGACATTATTAAGTTAGGATGTTACCTTTGGGTTTCTGTGGTGACATTGCATTCCTAGTGGTATATGAAAACTGATGGAATTAGGTTCAGAACATGTAATTTACTTTTCTAGTTGATTTTGTGAAGCTCTTTTCATTTGTACTAGTCTACACAAGCAGGAAGATCCATATAGATGACTATGCTTTTTTCAGTGTAATAATTTGAAAGGAGAGTAGCCATGACAGGCTCTGGAAAGCTTTCTGTGACACATTGTGTTCTAATTTTGGCTTGGATGGAGTTCATTTTTTTTGCAGAGACGGTATGGGGTTGTCTTTTGGATTTGTGCTGAATGCAGTGATGATAATACAGAGAAGTTTTTCTTACTGTTGAGCAGGGCTTACACAAACCCAAGGCCTTTTCTGCTTCTTGTAGTGCCAGGAAGTTGGAACTGCATGGGAGGTTGGGTGGAAACACAGCCAGGACAGGTGACCCCAACTGACCAAAGGGAGATTCCATATGACTTGGAACATGGACTGATTATATGGCTCAGTATAATAACAGTGGGGGGAAGGGGGGGATATCTGGGGCAATGATGTTTGTTTTCCCCAGTAACCATTAACATGTGATGGGGCCCTGCCCTCCTGGGGATGGCTGAACATTGCAGAGCAGTGAATTTATTCCTTTTTGTGCTTTGCATAGCTTTTGCTTTTCTTTTTAAACTGTCTTATCATGTGTACATCTGAGGATAGAAAACTAAAAGTTCTGGCCCTAAGCTTGTTAGGCAGAGGCAGGAAGAAGGACCTCAGCTTTCAACAGAACTGAGATAAAATCTCACTGACCCTATAATGTAGCTTTGTGGGCACTAACATCAGAGGGTAAAAGTGCTTACAGTATCACTTTGCATTCACTTGTGATCAGTATTAGAATAGTACAAAGTAGTAGGGGATTTCAGACTGCAAATTAAACACCAGGGATTGCATTCCCTCTGTTGCAAAAGATGAAGTCTAATATTTGTGATATGAAAATTCTCCAGTTATGCCTTTTTCTGCAACCCTCGTAAGTCTTTTGTGAAATAGAAAAACTATTACACTGCAAAAGTGTCTGTGGAGCATCTACATTTTCAGGCTTTTATTAAATGGTTAATCTATATGGGATTTGTGGAATCCAAAGCAGAAACATTGTTAAATAATGCATGCTTAGGAAAACGTAATCTCATGTTTATTCCACAGAGGCTTTTGGTTTTGTTTTGAGCTTCATGAACTCTCGTGGGCCTTCTAAAAATTAGCAGATCTGAGTACTGCAACAGCTCAATAATGTAATCTGTCTGGCATCAGGAGCCCTCTTTTGCAGAAGCTAAGTGTCTTTTGATATGTGATGTGGTCTGATAGTGTTATAAAGCTCTCTGGCTTCACCAGAGAGTAAATGACAGAGTATCAGCAGTTTGTAAAGCCTTTTAATACTGCTGAAAGAATAGATAATGACAGTGTACTGTACTAGAACAAAACAGTGAAGACTGGGATATACAAAAGTTGATGGCCACTTAGTTTCTAAAATAATTACAGTTCATGTGGTTTTGGCTTTTACAGCTTTTGAGTAGAAATTCTTTTTATTTTTGTTGAATTTGTATGAAGTGTTATTCAGGAAACACATTTCTGTGAGAAAACTGTCAAATGTTTAGCCACAGAGAGCAAAAACAGTTCTTTGAAATTTTTAATCTACTCATCTGTCTGTATATTCGTTACTTTTTGAAATGCCACCAAAGAAGACATGAATTAAAAAGGAAAATATTGTTTTGAAAGACGATATATCCTTATCATGTTAAAATTTATACTAGAGTTTTGTAAGGAAATTACTGACCTAACCTAGTGGCAAGATGACAGAAGAAATGGAATATTCTGCCTGGTAAAATACAAAGAAAAATTGAATCTATAAATTACTCACAAAATTCTTTTTTCTTTTAATTCCTTTAAAGAAAATCATGATAGTGTAGAAAAAAGAATGGGCAGACTCTCTGGGAACAGCAGAAAGGTTATTTTGTGTCTACCTACTGCAGTGCACTCTATCAAATGGCAAAAGGAAAGGCTCTACCTACTGTCACTGCCAGTACCTCTGTACAAAAACTGTTCTTTCTTTCATCAAGAAAGGTTAACATGATTTTCATTGCATTCTGTGGTCAGTAAGATCATGTGTAAATTAGTTTTGAGTTTTTGTGTACAGTACTTTTAAACCTACAGCTAGCTGAGTAGAAAACTTCCTGCAAAAGTTCTTGTGCCCTTTCACATCCTTCTATTATTGTTAGTAACCCATGTGGTACTTCTTTCATGTTTAAAATACCTGTCTACCTTTAGAGAACAAAATTAATGGTTATTTAGTGATATGAGATAAAGCTTCCTGATGCTGATAGACTGACTTAGCTACTGCAGTTTGTCTTGACAGGGCTAAACTGAGCTGAATGCTTTTCCACTCAGAAACATTTCTCCACAGAGAAACCACCAAACAAATAAAGGATTCCTACAGATTTGAAGAGATGATAACTGGCATGTGTGTTCTCACTGACAATGGTGAAAGAGAGGGTGAAGCTTAAACAGAGCCTGAAAAGTGTCAGTGGCCTGGGCAAAGTGGAGGCAGTGAGCTGCTCCACCAGGGTGCCGCCTGAAAAAACCATGAAGCTTTGAGCATAGAAATAGCACTGGATTAATTTTTGAAAGAATGTTACATTGGGTGCTCATAGATGAATTAAATGTGGTCTTAAAATCTCCTTTTTGGAATAACCTACACAGTGGGATGTCTCTTGGTCAGCATTCATGTCAAAAGGAGTATTTCTCTTCTTTTACTGTATCAACAGTGTTTTAAAAGTTCCTTTTTTTTCTTTTTTTTTTTTTTTCCTACAAGGATACCAAGAGTTGAAATTAAATTGGTAGCCAGAACCTTTTGCAAATCTTTAGTTGCCTATGAGCTTTTTCTTTAACATGACCCACAATTTAGCTGATTATTTGGCAAAAATAGATTTAAATTCTGGTATTAGCTTGATGAGTTCTAATGAAGAAGGTTTGGTTTATTCTCCTCTTTGTCATGTTCCAGAATAAGATAACAAACCTAACAAATTTTCTGTCAATGGTCTGTTTTTTATTTGCACCCCTTTTCCATAAATGCATTAAATATAATTTTTCATATTCCTTTTTAATAACTGTTTTGACTATTGGGTAACAATGATAATTTGCAAACTAGAGTGCAAATGGAAAAGCTCTGTTGTGCCAGAAGTATTTAAGATTTGGTGAGCACAGGAATAGCAATGACTTTTAAAGAAGTGTACTCATCAGAGCAACAAATTCTCATTATGTTGAGAAACATAGCTCTAATTTGTTACAGGATGGCCTATTATTTTTATATATATATATATATAT
>VWZN01017261.1:853163-933085 GCA_013396955.1 Regulus satrapa | reverse complement strand
CCTTCTCTTCATGCCTGCTCTCAGTCCTTTCTCTGCCCAGCCTGTACTTGTGCTGGGGATTGCCCTGACCCAGGACCTTGCACTTGGCCTGGTTGAACTCGATGAGGTTTGCACACACCCACCCCTCAATCAATCCTGTGCGGGTCCCTCTGGGTGTCATCCCTTCCCTCCAGCATGCTGACCACCCCACACAGCTCGGTGCCGTCAGCAGAGCTGCTGAGGTGCACTCGATGGCCGTGTCCGTGTCGCTGTCAGAGCTGTGACACAGTCCTAGTCCCAACATTGACCCCTGAGGAACACCACTTTTCACTGGTCTCACTTGGATATCGAGTCATTGACCACAACTCTCTGAATGTGGCCATCCAGCCAATTCCTTATCTGCTGAGTGGTCCATCCATCAAATCCATTTATCTCCAGTTTAGGAACAAGGATGTTGTGCAGGATGGTGTCAAATGGTTCACACAAATCCAGAGAGATTATGTCAGTTGCTCTTCCCTTGGCCATTGATGCTGTCATACTCTTGTTTGTTGGGCACAGTTTGCTATTAGTGCAACCAAGTTGACTGTCACCAATCACCTCCTCCCCATCCAGTGTCTTTGTATGGCTTCCTGGAGATTCTGCTTTCTATGATCTTACTGAGCACTGAGGTGAGACTGATCAGCCTGTGAGTCCCTGGGTTTTCCTTTGTTTCCTTTTGTAGAAAGGAGTGTTATATTTCCTCCTTTGCAGTCAGTGAGAACTTAACTGGGCTGGGCTCTCAGATATGATCGATAGTATCTTAGCTATAATTTTCCTATCTTTAAAAATAAAAGGCTTCAGAGGCAAAATTTATGCTATTTGTAATATACATCCTGTTAAATATATGTGTGGGAAGATACTATGATAGAATTACTGTGCAGGAAACTGCATACATTGGTTTATGATAGTTGCCCACACTTTCTTGAATTATTTTATTCCCGATAAACTAAATACACTAATTTATTCAAGTATGATTTAAAAGGTTGGTGGATATGAAACTCACGGAAATCCAATGAAGGTTTGCCATTCCTTTTTGCATGACTTAAGGAGTCTGCAGAATATACTGCTTCTCTTCAGAGTCAAAAGTTCACATATCTAACAGCCTACACTAGGAGCAATGTTGCAACTCATTAGAAAGAAATTCAGGGGCATGCTTTGAATCATAAAAAAGGGGAAAACAAAATGTCAATGTTTTTTAATAAAAATATACAGTGAAATTTATGAACGCATCTGTCATCTTATGAAACGTGTCTGAGACATGGTGAGAGAAAAATCCGTATGGTCTTTACAGGCTGCTCTGCTTTTGTGTACAGACATGTCACAGGAAGTAGGTGAGGGCTGGAGATCCTATTCTGATCACTTCTTCCCTGTGTGTGTTAGAAGAAATTCTGCTGAGGATAGTACAATTCTGTGCATGTGAAGCAATATAAATAAAGTAGAACTCAGTCCAAGTTAGTGTTCTTTTTAGCCAGGTTGTTAGATTTGAAGTCAATTTTCTATGAGGTAGAAATTTTAGTGCAGGATTTTTAATGCTAGAAGTACTTTAGGATTGTTTATGGCATCCAGCAGTTGAATGTATTTAAATCTGAAAGTTTTAAAATCTGGAAAGAAATAGGATGCTATAGTGAAAAGTAGTTTAAAAAGAAAGTGAATCACAGACACATGGAGAAACTGTGTCCTTGCTGAATGTCATGGGAAAGAATGTCTGAATGAAAGTCATTTAGAATAATCAGCTGTTCAAAATACTGGATGGCTTCTTAGTCTGAATGAAAAAGCCAAGCATAAACAAAATTTGGAGACTGACAGAATTCCTTAGGAAGAGCAGTAAGTCTCCAATTCAGAGAAATTCTTGCCATAGCAACAACGTTGGTGAAAATAAAGCCTATTTGGGAGGCTGATTTAGAGGAACATATTTTAGCTTTTACGTACTTGGTAGTTATTTGAAAAATCTTTGGATATTGCTGTCGCTGTTCATTGAGTCAAATGGATTAAATCAGAGGTACTAGGATTTTTATTTGATTTTCTAAATTAATATTACATACCTATTTTCAGATGTTTGACTCTACTTCAGAAGGAATTGTCCTTGACTTTGCAGAATATTCCTTGACAATACTTCAGTAGAGAGGAACAGAGTCAGTGTAGAGTGATGGGAATACTTCAGTGTATTACTTTCACCTCACTCAGATCCATGAAGACTTAGGCCAGGGATACAGTTTCAGACACTGCTTTACCTTGTTTAATTTCAGGCTGTCATCCAAAGGAGGTAGTTCCTTTGAGGAAACCTCTGTCATATTCAAACCTAATCTTTCCTTGCAGAGGTTTGTTTTCTCTTGGATCGATGAACTGATGTAGTTCACTGGGGTTGCTACAATTCTTAAATGTGAGGGGAGAGGGCAGGAGCTTGCAGTGAGGAACAGGAGAGCTCAGGACCTCTCCACATCTTCTTGAAAGCTACTTCTCTTTAGATCAGAGCAAGTCTAGTGGAAAAATCCACCCTTAAATAAAGTATCAATTTTTCATTTAAGCAAAAGGGAATGCTGGAAAGAATGCTAAGGTTTGTTCTTGCAAAAAGAAGGGAGTATAGCCAGTGAATGGATGCCCCTAATTCCATCCCTTCACACACACACGCACAAAGGTTCTATTTTATTTTGTGAAAATAATTTCCCTACATAATTCTGTGATTCCACCCAGCAACCCAAAGAAGAAAAGTTGTTCTAGTCTCTGTGAATTTCCTTTTTTTCATACATGCTATTGTTTAGGCTACATGGAAAATTTAAATACTGAAAAGTACCTTCTAAAAGTACTTAAATGATCAAGAGATTACAGTAATTGCTGGCAAATGAAGGGGAAACTATTTTTCTAACCTGGCCCTTAATGCTTTTATAGTAGCAAAACCCATATAGATAAGGTCATTTATTGACCCAGCAGTCAAGTTCATTGAGGTTTAATTGTATTTGTTTTCTGAACTGAGATTTTTACTGTGGGCTTTTGTGGTGCAGGTGTCCTGACTTAAATACATTGAAGTGGGTCATTTTGTTGAACAAGAGTTTAACTACGCTTCTGTAATTTTAAGTATTTGAGTCTTTCCTTCCTCTTTCTGTTTTCCCCATGACATTCAATAGCTCTGCCAAACCAGTGTAATGACTTGTGTAAACTTTCTCTGATTAAATATGTGAGAAAGCTTATGTGTGAAGTTCAGAGAGTCTTGGTCATGCCAATCTTGATTTTATGTCTGGAAATACTGGTTTTGGACATTAAACAAAAGGTACATCATACTTTTCCAGAATATATGAATACATCTTGCAGCATTGAAAATAGCCAAGATTATCAGCTGTTGTGAAAAAAAAAAAAAAAAAAAAAAAAAAAAGAATGTGGTTTAATCAAGCAGAAATGTATTATCTTAAATGTATTATCTTACCTGGCAACTACCCAGCAGCAAGCATTATCTTTGAAAATCCATTTAATCTGTTGGACCCAGCCTTACACTGGGAAATCACTATCAAGATTAAAGAAGAGTGAGAAAAGATCTTATTTAATCTTTACCTTTTTCATGATTTCATGGATGATGCTTCCAGGTGACTCCTTTTTAAAGAACTCAGCTCCTGTTACAGAATGAGTCATGAAGTTAAGAATGAGACATGGGTATGAATGCAGAGATCCCTGTGAGGCACTGTGAAAACTTGTACACATTTTTAAAACAATGATAAGATGTACAAAAAGCCTGGTTGCCTTTTGTTCCACTCGCATTTCAAATGTGAGAAAACCAAAACACTTTAAGATAAGAATCTTAAACGATACACAGATTTTTTCCTTTTTCTGTTATTAAGGTTTATAGGAGAAGTATTCATATGTCCTTCTAAAAACCCCTAATTATGTTGATGCCTGTTGTCTGCTTTTTCCTCTGGGAAGAGGAATCTTGCAATGGTTTCTTTGCTCAATGCTGTCTAGTGCCTGCTGCAAAGGCAACCCATGTGATATAACCCCTTTGATAAATTTGATCCGATTCTGTATAAAACTCAGTGCAAAAACCCAGCAAAACAACATAAAAAAACCCAAACCACACCCAAAAATCAACACATTCCCCAACCCCATCCTTAGAAGTTGTTATATGTCTTGAATGAGAAACATTGTTTTCATGCATTTAGAGATAGAAGTTGATTTGCTGCCTTAAATTTGACTGTGGAAGGAAGTGAAGCTTTTAATTTCAAGTTGAATGTTGCCTGGAAAAATTGAACCTAATGAAATTGTAGAATATAGATATGAATTTAACTTGTTTAGGCTAGAAACTGGTGAGCTACTTACCAAATCATTGCAGTCAAACATCTTGAGTCAAGTTCCTGTAAGGAAAGGAGGACTACAAGGGGGGCTGCTCTGATTTTGCAGCTTGGATTTGCCAGGCAGTCGGGGCTATTGTAACTGACTTCTCTGTGAGGGTATTATTGATTTAGTATTTTATTGTTCAGACAGTAAGGAAAGCCATGTCTCAAACCTTCTTCACTATGAGGCAGCCTGTTCTTATTCAAGGTCTGATTAAAGTTTTTTTTCCCCATGATGTGCTTTATTTCCCATCATCCTTTCTCTTGATAGGTGACTGCACCCAGCAGACTGGAGAGTAGCTTTTCTGCCAGTCTGGTGGTGCTGGCTGGCTTTGTGCAGGAAGGAAAGGCAGCCCCTTTCTGTCTTCTAGAAGGAATGGTGCTTAGGAGAAATCAGGGTGAGGGAGGGGGGGAATGCAGTACATTCACAACTGCTTGTCTAACAAAGGTCTTGTCCTGATTTCTTGCTCCTTTTTGGGAAGAGACCCTCCAGTTCTGTAGTGTGCTCACACAGTGGCACCTTCATAAACATCAGGAACCTACCTGGTGGGTAGAGTTGCCTTTTTGTTTGTGCTATGTCCATGTGGTCTGTGAAGCATTTCCCAGGAGCCTTACTTTAGGTTTCAACTTCTTCCCATAGATCATATGGAAAATTTGGTAAGACATCCCTATTTCCATAAGTCTTGATTTCCAGAAGTACTGCTTTGAGATATGTCATTCTTTTTGAGCAAATTTGAATTGGGAATTGAAGCTGTGGAACCCTAGGGAATAATGCCTGAAGGGAAGTTAAAGGTGAGACTGCAAACCAGGCTGGCTTCAGAGATGTGAGAACAGAAGATCAAAAATTACTTTCTTCCCTATGGTGCAGTAGTTTCTACATGTCCTTACAGACCCAATTAAAATAACATTTGATTAAAATGAATACAACAAAGCACAGATTTTAGGGGTACTATATCTCTGGATAAATTGAAAAACCACCAAAATTTAATTATATATTAAAGATTAAAGAGTACTTTCTGGTTTTAGTTATATTACAGTTTCTCTGGTGTATACACAGTAAAGCAATTTAATGTAAAATTAAAAGTCCTGAGACAGCAGCATCTCTCTTAATTCAAATTAGCATGTCTGAGAAAATAACTTTGGCCTTTAATGTTGATTTATAGCAATTTTTCATTCTTTTTGTGCTGAAACCCCTAACAGTGTTATGCTAATATGGCTGTATCACCTGCAGGTGTGGCTTGAGAGTCGAGTGAACAGTCCTTTGTATTTCCTTTGAAGGATCAATATTTCAAGATGTGTGAAGGAGAAGGGTCCAACTGACAAGCCGCCTTGATAGACTGTTATTCTAACTATGACTGGATTGCTTGAAAGTTGCCTCAAAGAGTAAGGTAATTTATAAAAGCTATAAAGCATAGCCAAGTGTTTGAAGTAATCAAAGCTAATGAGGAATGATTTATTTTCAGGTTTTAAATGTCTTGTCTTTGCTGTTATAGTTTCTTAACTTTTTCTCTCTGAAATGTTCATATTTGATACCGCATTTGCATGAAAAAGGGCATTAGATGTTAAAACTGGAAAAGAAATTAGAACTGGGAAAATTGAATGAAGTAATTTTTAATAGTTGTACTGTGAGAAATTGCTCTTAGTGTACCTGTGTAATTGGAGAGAAATTACATTTTCATTTTTTGTGTATATCTGGAAATTGAGCAAATAACCTGGCTTAGGAAAAAATGGTAATTTGGAAAGAAGATGGATACAAAATTATAAACCAGTGTCATTTCATGAAATAGGAATTCAATTAATTCCAGTGCTACCTCATTTCTGTGCCTAGATATATTGTCATAACAAGCAGATATTGCTTTGGAAGCCTCATTGACTAATACAAATATATGTATATATGTAAAAAAGCTCTTTTTGAATAATTAAATGTAGTCATTCTCTAGTGTGGATAAAATAATATGCTTATCAGTCTGCTACTTCCGATTTACAGTCTGGTTTACAAGTTGTGTACTGAAGTGCTTTTGTAGTACTAATGACAGAATTCCAGGATATTTTTTTTTTCTTTTTTTGTTATTTTGTGATTTTGTATTGTGTTTCCTTTTGCAATGCTCTTTTCCCTTCACCTTGAAGAATCTTTTGTTAATTCAATATTTAGTATTATTTTGGGGCAGGATGTCATATATGCTTAGAATAGTATTCATGTAATGAGAGAGAGAGAGTACTCCTAATGGAAAAAAGCTTTTGGTCATCCATTGGTGTGACTGTGCAGAACTGTGATGAGCTTAATTTACACAGAAAAAAATGCTGGTCTTGCAATGTGTGTTGTTTGCACTTGAGATTTTGATGTAAAGGATAAATTAGCTTTAAAATGTCAAAGAAAATAATAGTGAGCACAGCAATATGAAAGAAATTGCCTCAGTGGCAATATGAGTCTGAAATTCAAAGGATTCTGTGTACAATGTAAATTTTTACATCAAAGTGTAATGTTTACTTACATAATAGATCTGAAATCCTGGGTAAAATTTTTTTGTTTCATTAATGAATAGCGTAGACATAAAAAAAAAATGGCAAAAAAGTTTCCAGTTAGGGAACAAACTGGATTAATTTCTTGATGAATAAATTAGGTTTTTTTACCCTTAAGGTTTAAATTAATGATTTTATAAAATGGCATACTCAGGCTCTAGTTAGTTCCTTTGTTCTATTCTGCTTGCTTAAATTGCACCTGAAATTATGTTATTTCAGTGGTGTTAAATGCTTTCTCTGATTCTTTTAAATGGAAAATTAAAAATATTCTTAACATATAAAATATGTTTCAAATGAAAGAGCAACAGCATGGAAATGTAGGTTAGTACATCCCATTTAGTTTTCAGTTTTTTGATGATGCTTTAAAACTCTATTAGAAGTGTAGGATGTATTGTGAGAATTAAGCCACTGGGTTTTATTTTTGATACGCTAAACTAAAAAATACATTCATTTAAAAGCCATATTAATCCTTTAACATCATAATAGCAGAGAAATTGTTCATATTTGCATAAATGTGAAATGCATAAAAATTAATTTATATTTTTGAATAAATTCCCTTTTCTTGGCCTTTGATAATGAAGATACAAGAAAATGGCTGGAGAACAGAAAGTTAACAGAACAATCTGCAGTAAAGATAGAACACATCTTAATCAAACCAAGATTTAATTAAGCCAGATGAAGCCAGTCACAGTTTGGAAGAATAACACTAGCAAAATGAAGGATAAGTCCTAAAAATATGGATTTTCATAAATTATATCTGTTATTTGAAGTCTTCCCACTAAAATAATGTAACAACATGGGTCTGTCCATTTGGACAGATGTTGTGTAATAGTGTCAGTAAAACTAGCTAAAATCACATTGTTTCTTTTAAGCAAGAAGAAAAATATAGTAATAAATGGAAAAAAATTTGGATAACAGTAGGCTCTGGGGGGAAGTAATAACAGGTGCAATGCTAGTTCGTCCAAAATGTCATCTATGCTTCCGAAGTTTTAATCCAAGGTACTTACTGTGCTCTGAAAATGTTATTTTTTACAGAATAATAGTATCACAGAATGGATTAGGTTGGAAAAGACCTCCAAGATCATTACATCCAGCCATTAACACAGCACTGTCAAGTCCACCACTAAACTATGTCCCAAAGTGCCACATGTACACGTCTTTTAAATACCTCCTGCCATGGTGACTAAGCCACTTCTCTGGGTAATCTGTTCCAGTGCTTCACCACCTTTTCAGTGAAGAAATTTTTTCTAGTATCCCACCTAAACCTCCCCTGGCACTACTAGAGGCAATTTCCTCTTGTCCTGTCTTGTATTACCTGGGAGAAGAGGCCAAACTCCAGCTTGTTACAACCTCCTTTCACAAGGCCCTTCAGCCTGCTTTTCTCCAGGCTAAACAGCCCCAGCTCCCTCAGCTGCTCTTCATCAGATCTGCGCTCCCAACTGCTCACCAGCCTCCTCACCCTTCTCTGGATATACTCCAGCACCTCAATGTCTTGCTTGCAGTGAGGGGCCCCAAACTGAGCACAGGATTCAAGGTGTGGCTTCACCAGTGCTGAGTACAGGGGAACAGTCACTGCCCTGGTGCTTCTGGCCACACTATTTCAGGATGTCATTGACCTTCTTGGCCACCTGGGCATACGCTGGCACATGTTCAGATGGCTGCTGGCCAAAACTCCCAGGTCCTTTTCCACTGGGCCACTTTCCAGCCACTCTGCCCCAAGCCTGTAGCACTGCCTAGGGTCATCGTGACCCAAGGACAGAACCTGGCTCTTGGCCTTGTTGAATCTCACGCAATTGGCTTTGGCCCATTGATCCAGCCTGTTCCAATCCCTCTGCAGGGCCTTCCTTCCTTTCAGCATGTCAATGCTCCCACCCAACTTGGTTTTGCCTGCAAACTCACTGAGGGTGCCCTTGATCCCTTTGTCCAGATCATTGATAAAGATACTGAGCAGGATGAGCCCCAGTACTGAGCTGTGGGGAACACCACTGGTGACCAGCTGCCAGCTCGCTGCCATTCACCACCACTCTCTGCTCCCAGCCATCCAGCCAGGCTTGTACTCAGCAAAGAGTGTGCCCATCCAAGTTGTGGGAAACCAGTTGCTCCAGGATAATACTGTGGGAAGCAGTGCCAAAGTCTAGCAAACCCAAAACTTTGCTAAAGTCTAGTAGACAACAGTCACAGCCTTCCTGTCATCCTCTCAGTGGGTCAGCTTGTCATACAAGGAGCTCAGGGTGTTCAGGCAGGACCTGCTTTTCCTAAATCCCTGTTGGCTGGTCCTGAACCCCTGGTTGTCCTCTATGTGACACGTGATGGAACGCAGGATGATTTGCTCCATGAACTTTCAGTTTCAGACATTGATGAGGTCCCCTCTCAGTTGTCCCTTGTCGAGGCTGAACAGGCCCAGTTCCCTCAGTCTTGACATGTAAGAGAGATGCTCCAGCCCCTTCATCATCTGTGTCTCTGTCTGTGGGACCTGCTCCAGGAGCTCCAACATCTCTCGTGTCCTGAGGAGCCCAGAACTGGACACAGCGCCCCAGATGTGGCCTCACTAGTGCTGAGTAGATGTTCAAGAATAAAACAAGAAAAAGAATGGCAGCAGAGAAAACCAGAAAAGTTGAATGCCAACTTCCCTGCTTTATTTTATCTATAGAATTGAGGTGTCCAGCTGCAGCAGGCAGGCTTTCTGATGGCAATGAAGTTAATCAGAACTTTGTGAGTTATTATGCATTATTTGAGAGTGAGGGGAAATTAGAAATGCTTTTATAAAGATGTGGCAAAAACCACTTCAGAAATCACTTTCATAAAATCTTGAAATAGGCAAGTACTTTCTGACCATTGTTAGGACACTATTCACCCCTGCACATATGATCCTCAGCAACATTCCTGAGTGTACCGACCTCGTTATGAAATGTATCACAACTCTAGTGATATCTACAGAAAAATTATAAGTTGGTTCATTTATTTAGGTCTCACATAATCTTGTTGAGAGCAGTGGCAGCATGAATTAATGCTGTATAAAGCAGGAATAGTCTTGATTTGCACAGCTATAATAATTGTGAAGATTAACTCTCATTTTTAGAGAGAAAGGCAAGAATAGTGTTGAAATTTTTGTATCAGAGTTCTCTGTTCATTTCAGTTTTTAATAGAGGGGAGATAACAGATGAAACTGTCACTATCAGAATTATTTAAAATTAAATGAGCAGACAGGCTAACTTTTACCTGTTAAATAGGTGTTGCACATAGTTGGCTAGTCCCCAACTACCATCACCAAAAATGTACCCGGGGCAACTAGCTGGACTTGGTACAGTTTGTTCCCTCTGTGCTGTTTACCCTCCTTTGTTCATGTACTTGTTAGGGTTTTATATCGGACACAATGCCTCAGTCCTCAGTTTCTGTCAGTGTCCCTATTCTGACCTCCTCTTTAGCATAACTATTCCAGAATTTCATGCTAATATTAGTGGTTTCTGCTCTACTTCCCCAAGGGAGGAGTTGCCCTGTCTGTGAATAAGATTCTGCTCTTTTGCACCGTATGATTTTCTCAAGAGTATCTCCAGGATTGCAGGAATACTTCTGGACTGTCAGTGCTTTTGGGGTTAGCGTTAGGGATGCAAAGCAGATGATTAATCACTGTAATACAGACTGTATTACCTTCTCCTCAGGTTGTTCTCTGAAACCCCTGCTCTGAATTCTGATGGGTGAAAAAACTTAGGAAAATAAAAAAAAAAAATCTGTTTCATCACATCTCCCAGGTAAAGAAATTAATATTTCAGGGAGTATTTCAGCTGAGCATCCTCTTTGCATATTTACAGAGAACTGAACTGGGAGTCTTTACTCAGGGTAAAGGTGTGTTTTCCTTCTGCCCACTTTGCAGTTTTCCTTCAAGTTCTGTTTGCACACTGTGGTATAGCTGTCAAAGCAGGCTGATGATACATAGGCATTTTTTCTCATAAGCACTGTTTTGTTCTTTTGCAAAACCTTTCAGAGGAAAAGAGATGGGCTACTTGAAAATGTTTGTCTTGTTAAAGTTTGTTGAATTATTTGTACTTAATAAGAAATGAGATCAATTGCATGCTCTAAAAGTGTCAAAACATGAAGAACTATCCTAATAATACCATCATCTAGGTACCTGTTTTTACCATCCATAAGCTGCAAAAATGTGCTTTCTTGGTTTATTTTCTCTCACTTTGAATTCTTTCTAACTTACTGAGAATTTAAATGATCAAGCAGAATTCTTTCCTCTCCCTGATCCCCATATTTAGTGATTGGCTTCAAGCCAAATTAGCTCTCTAAACTCATGCAAGTTATGTTTTTACTCTCTTCTTTGTAAACTTATTGTCTTCAGCTGGTTTTTGAAGTTACACTCAATTCAAACATCTCAAAGAAGTGTTTGAAAGATAGTAAAGTATGTATACATGCATAAGAGATGAAGTGTATTGACCACTGAAATAGATATTACTAAACCATTAGTTTTATACTCCATTCCGTCATTTTTATGTGAGTGAATTAGAAAGGTAAAAGAGTCAGAATCAAATCAAGAATTTAGGACACCAGAAAGGACCCAAGCAAGACTGAGATATCTGTTTAAATTTGCAATACAAAAATGCTGTTCAGATGCTGATTTGACTCTGGAGGCATCTAAACTTACCAGGCTTACTAGACTTACCTACTGATTTGAGGGCTATCCACAGCTTTGCTTGGCTATGTCTATAGTCACCCCAGCCAAAGAAGTTTAGGATGTAAGCTGAGCAGAATCTAAAGCTAAATGTTGCTCTATTTAAATCCTCAAAAGGGCCAAATCCTATATAGGCCTTCAGGGAATATGTATGACAACTGTAAAAAGACGGATTAGCCTTGCTCAAGTGTTTAAAAAAATAAGCTCTAAGTGGCTGCTTTAAGGATCGAACCTACAGGTTTACCTACAGCCCATAATTAGATCTCCATGCTTAGTTGCTAGGGATTTTTTTCCCTACATATTTTGGTGCTCATCGATTATATTTCTTGAGCAGGTAGTTGAAATTAGAGTGGAATTTTTGAGGACCCCTGTCTCCACTCTTTTAGCGGTGTCCCAGTGTTCATAGTGATTTACCAAAGAGATGTAGTTAGCAGCTATGAAATTTTAGGGTTCGGGGAGGAACAACGAAAATCCTGCTCAGTTCAGGCAGGGCCAGAAGAGTCAGCCTTGTGCAAGGGTACATCATCTGTGTGGATGACCTGGTACAAATGCAGTTCAGTGGCAAAGGAAGATGGGTGGATGATTAGAGCGGTTCTCTGTTGGTGGTTCAGCAGTTGATACTGAAGTTATGCTGGAAGCAGTTGGATGTCATTGTGCTGGGGCTGTGCAGATGTAGTCAGTACTGGTACTTGTGTTGAAAGAGCTTCTGTTGTCATGGCAGATGGTCATTGCCATGGTGGAAACAAGTGGGCAAATATTTAGGGCTTTTTTTATAGGACCAAGTCTTAGAAACAGGGGGTCAGCATTGTTTTCTGATGTTGTTATATTATTTCAAGTAGCACAATGAATTGGAAGAAAAGTTATGATGCATCATATTAGGATGGAAACTTCTTTAGTCATAGTAACCATTAATAAATATTGAATATTATGCATTGAAGATACATGACTTTATTTCATTCAGCAAGTCTAACTGTGATGGGCCTGCCTGTGAGCTTCAGAGGAGCCAGTGGGGAAGACATCTGGTTCACAGGTTTTCATTTTTAATATGTGCCTTAAGACTGTTAGAAAGCTGGTGTTCTGCCCAGATTCAGAACAGACAAACAGATTGAGCAGGGTAAATATAGCCTGATATAAATCACAGTGAACATATGGAAAAAGCTGATTGGGGACTCAGCTGATAGGGAATTAAAGGCCTTGGTAAAATTGATTCTGCTCAGAGTTTTATGGAAAGTAGGGCTTGTAAAACAAATGATTGACAAAAATCTTGATTTTAATCTTTTAATATTTGGCAAAATTGCGAGTTTGGTAAGATGATGGTGTCAATGTAAAAGCCTTTGAAAAGCATTTGACTTACTGAAAAGCACATGAAACCAATTAATAAAAACATTAATTGAACTATGTAACAAAGCAGATGAGACACTGATGAATAATAAGCCAGTTTGCAGGTCTGAATATAGGATTGTCATTAAAGAAGTTTCCCATAGTGAATAATAGAGAGGAGAGAGACTGTAAATTGTATCTGGATTGTGAAAGGAAGAAGACCACTGTGAATGCTTAAGTATATTCTCAGTGAATAGTTTTTTTGCTGTATATGGAACTGCTGAGAACATTTAGAGTGTGGCATACAAGGCTATCTGCTTTTGTCAAAATATCTTGAAAATGGCAAAGTGCATATAAACATCTAACCCTAATAAGTACCTGAAGCATCTGAATTAGTCCTGAGGAGATCTTGTTCAATTCAGGAGCTCTGTCTGCATAGCTTATTTTTCATCCAGTTGTCTTTAAATGGCTGTCCCTATAGCACATACAGTGTAGCCAAATCCAAAGCAATGGGCTTAAGCTTCATAAACAGGAGATCACAGAAGATGATTTGGTATTCCCTGATGACTTTAAAGGATTTATAGTAGATTGTGACAAATTAAAGTCTTGGAGGAAAGCAGTGTGGTGTTTTCCAGGGTTCTGGAGGATGAGAAATGGTTCTGATTTTATGTAGTTTTAGAAAGTTTTAAAAATTAATTCTTTTTATTGGCACCTCTATTCAGACACTCTCTATGTCCTGTGGTAATTAGATTAAGACCACCTACCTGGAAATGGACCATAACTTGGGTCATTTACTTCAAATAGGTAAGAAAGAACTGGATGGGGAAAGCAAACCGATGGGGACTGAATTGATGACAATATTATTCAAGAGCAGAATTTAGACTAGTACTCGTTTCTGTCAACCCATACATGGCTATTTATTCTATTATGTCATGCTACCTCCATAAAACCAGCTAGAATTATTTTTGTTACACAGCATTATTGTTTCTAGTAGTGCTGTGTCCATGCACTATGCACATGTTAGATTGTGTAACGCTAAGTGCATCTGTTACTATTTGAAAGATTTTAATTAAATAATTGTTTCTAATTAGTGTTTTATGTGACCTACTATTTCAAATACTAGATAACCTAAAAAATAATGTGAAAGTTGAAACCATTTGTTCAAAAATATTTTAAGTAATCTTATTAATACTTGCATAGTTAGCATAGTTGTGTAAAACACGTAAGTCTTGTTAAGACCTTCCATTAAGTGATAAGGGTATGGCAGTTGTCCTCAAAAACAAGCATTTTGTTCTTTTTGATTATAATCTTCAGCACATTTTTTACGTACAAATAATTAAATACATTCATGCCATTTGAAATTGTTTTTAATGTTTCTTTGGATATAAGACTGCTATGAAACAGATTTCCTTGACAACTATTTTTCCTATATTCTAATTATATCTGTCTTTCACTGTGAAAAAAAATACAGGCAGTGGACAAATGAAGCACAGGAAATTTTTTTTATAAGTAATATTTTTTTCTCTAATCTCATTGTCTAACTTGTTCTGCATTAATTCAGTTATGTCCTTATGGAAGAGAAGGCTTTTTTTCCTAATGTTTATGAAATATTCCAGTTGTCTTGCAATTTAACCACCCTTTTATATTTCTTGCACTGACCTTGGTTTCCATTCATATTTCTAAAGACCTTTTTGTATTAAAAATAATGTAGTTGAGTATAAATTTAGTAGAAATGCATAGTCAATTATGCATTTTTGTTTGTTGGCCCATTCAAAAATGCAGATCAGGCAGTTCCTACTTCAATTAAAATCAAATCTCTGTGAAAAAAAAATTACATTTAGAAAATACTGTCTAACTTTGCAGTAGGTTGAATTTCAGTCAACACATTTCCTTACACTGTTACATCCTAAAAAAAAAGAAATATTGCAGCAGCACTTAAAAAGAAATTAAAGTTGCTATGCTTCTGTTGAAGATAGCTAAAGGAAAAGTGTGTCCTCTCGGTCATTTGGAGCCTCAATTGACTCAGCTTTGAGGTGTCAGTTGATAGTGTGTCTATTTGTATTAATATTCCAATCAGAAATCAGTGTTATTCAGTACTGTTATAGTATGGTAAAATACCCTCTGTGTGTGCGTGGCGTGGGTCTGTGGGTGTTTGCTCTGTAGTTGTGGATACTGTTCAGTTGTGAGCACCCTTTTTGGCAGATACTGACCTGACCCATTGGTAATTCTTCTGCAGTGCCTGGACAGGATTCAGGGAGTATCAGAATGAGTAGGTAGGATGGAACTCCTTCAGAGGGGAAGGATGTAACCCACAATGTACCAATGTCCTCTCCCAAGTAGCAAGAAAAGGACATGAGGGAACTGTCTCAAATTGCTCCAGGGAACGTTTAGATTAAAAATTAGGAAAAATTTCTTTACTGGAACAATTATCAAACACTGGAACAGACTTCTCAGAGAAGTGGTTGAGTCCTCATCACTGAGGTATTTAAACACATGTAACTGTGGACCTTAGAAATGCAGTTAAGTGTCAGACCTGGCAGTGCTGAGCTGATAGTTAGGCTTGGTGATCTTAAAGGTCTTTTCCAACCTTAACAATTCTGTGATTCATTTGCTCTTGAGGTCTCAAAATTGAGGAGATACTTCTCCTTTTTGATTTTCAAAAGGAATCTTGAATTCTGCCTTCCAAATTATCCCTTCCATATACATGCTATTTTTCCGAGCTCATTCAGTGTTTGTGAATATCTGTTTTTTTTCTGATTATAGCCAAATGGTCCCAGTCAAGAGACCACTGAGAACAGAGTTTTGATCTTCTACCATGTAGTCTATATCAGGCTCACATCTGGTGGTTTCATTCTTCTAATTGTGGCCTTCTATTGATAATTTTTTTAAAAAGTAGTTGTTTGCTTGTTTTTTCTAAGTGAAAAAAGGTCAATGTCTCTCACTTGATCCTGTTTCTTTTTTAATACATTCATAAAACCCTTGCCTTTTGAAATTATACTTAGTGATGAAATACTATTGCTCTTTGCTTATGCATTTTTATTTACCTCTACTCCTGTTTTCTACCCCATAGCTTCAACCTTGTAGTCCATGTAGTTAGTCACAATCAGCATCTCATCAAGAAGCATAAAGACATAATAAGGAATATTTTTTAGGTACATAGGTAGTATGGAGGTATAGAAAATCTTATTTTGTACAAATTGGTGAGTAAACTGAAAGACCTGTCACAATATGTGTGTTTTCCTATGAAAAGTGTAGGAAAAAAGTCTGAGTTACAAGAGATTGTAAATAAATTATCTGGGGAAAAGGCAATCTGCAGTATAAATATTTCAAGTTTTGCAATTGAAGCCTTTATATTGATCTGCGCTTAGAGGCCTGTCCTTATTTTGTAGCAGATAATGTTATGTCAAAGCAGTGTTTAGTTCTACATAACAGCTGTTGTATTCATACTAAATTATGCCAGATTTAATCTTGATTATATTCAGCAAGGGTTGTGCTGTGACAGCCCAGTTGTGCTGACAAACCTAAAATCGTTTTCAGTAATTTTCTATGGCAAACCCTTTGGGCACATTGTCTCTCTGAGGTTGAATTCCCATATTATATCCAAACATCGCAGCAGTAGATTCAATAGATATCCTACTGGAACTTTGCAGTAACAGAGGTAGAGAATATAACAAATTTCTCAAGAGTATTACTTTCCCAATCATTTTAATTGTCCCAGCCTGATTCACCAGTGCTTATGTATCCATTTGTACTTGTTCAAAGCAAATGCAATTTAATTTTACAATACTCTCAAATCACTGCAATACTCATTTTACATGTTGAAAGAGCAAGACAATAAAGTGGATAATCAGGTTTTCAGAATTTCATAAGGAGAACTGAAATGCTGTGTGGAGAAGAAACAGTAGAAGTCAAGGTTCACTTGCACAGTACTTCAAAGAGTATCCTGTAAATCCCAGGTCATTGCACAGAGAAGGCACCTTGATAATTGCAGAGATACTGTAATGAGGAGATGACATAAAGATCAGGAGAACAGTGGGTGAGAACCTAGTTTAACTGGAGAAGAGCCGACAGCTGTAGCCGATGGAATAAAATCAGCTTTTCTGGATTTTCCTTCATTGCAGGAAACATGCTGAAGCATTCTCAGGCACTCTCGACAGAGGCTCTACTCCTTCCCCTTGCTCACTGCTGCAGGAGCATAGCAAACCGCATGTGCCAAAATGGGATGGAGAAAACACTCCTCACCTTTCCCAGCTCAACCCACAGCAACCTAGGATTGTCATTTAAAATGTAGGAAAGTTCAGTTTATTTTTCTAGGGAAGTCTGAGTATTTTCATGGGTTCCTGCTATATGTCTGAACCCCTTCTGAGTATTTTGTAGGTAGGCATGCCGCCTTGACTGCTTGTGGAGTTCCAGTTTGTCTAAGCAATTAAGCAAAGGCTCTCTTCTGATGTGTTTTGTAATTTTTCTAATTGGCCATGTTAAATAATTAGTTGTTACATTACCTTATGTGGTCCTAGAGATAGTTTGGAATGTCAGTAAGCAACCTGCCCTCTCCCATGATGCCCCAGTCAGCAGTTCCAAATAACTCCAAGTAGTACATATCTAGAACTTTAACCTACTGAAATATTCTGATTTTGAAAGAAAAATCTGTTTTAGAGATAGTGACAGTAAGAATCAGAGATTTTGATGTCCTAGGTTAGGATGAGAAGTAGAGCTCCACGCCTCAGTTCTACTTTCTAAATCCGGTCTCTACTCAGAGGACTGTACAAAGAGAAAGATAATTTATAGCAGCAATTAAGAGGCATAATTTCTTCAGTAATGTGAAAATTGAGGGAAATTCTTACCACAGACTGGTTTTAAGTAACTTTGGGAAGCACGAACAACTCTAATTTGAGATTCATTTGTTTCTTTGGAACTTTAACTCCTTGTGGACTGGATAGCATTGTGTTTCATTTCTGTTGCCAGAGCTGAGCAAGTGTTCTCTTCAGGGTGGATTAATGCTGATCACTGTGAACTTTCTAATCCATCTGGCATCTGGGAAGTACTTTCTCAGTGGATATCCATTTACTGAGAATGCATTTGTGTAAGCACCATTTGAAATTCTAGGGCTGCATAGGTCACTGGTGAAGCTGATGGGGCTTGCAGGCAGCCAGTTTTCAGTCTTCCAGCATTCTTCTCAGCTAAAGCTTGGTCTTGAATGCAGAAAATAAGGAGGGAGCTGGAATCATTCTACATGGCTAATGTGATCTCTCATGCTTGGCTGAGGGGGAAAATCTAGCACATTTCAAAGAACAGATTTTCCTTAAGTTTCACTTCCAACAGTTCATCACATATGAAAGGAGGAAAAGCATGTTTAAGAATATGCTGACAGTTAATTAGATTTTGGTTACAGGCTAAAAATGACAGAGTATTTTGATGTTATCTATTTTGAGAAGAATCAGATATCCATAAATAGGAGCCTAGGTACAGTACACACAGTAGCACCTCAGCATCTTCATGAAGTCTTGTATATTCAGTCTACAGCTGTCTTAGAAAGAGTTCCAAAGTGGGAAGAAGCTGGGATACCTAACTCAAAGCTGCAGAAAGATTACACAGTTTACTTAGCAAATTCATTGCTTGACATGTTTCCATTGGAGTAGATGCCTAAAATGCCTCTTTCCAAGAATGGTGCAGGGTGCTTGAAGGCAAGACTTGGTGGGCATTCAGAGCTTTAATCCACTAAACCTACTTCAGAGGACTTTTATCTTTAGTATATAATCTTTTTAAACTAAATGGACTGATGCTTTATCCTTCCTTGGAGAGGCACTTGTATTTCCATTCAATAAGGTTATAAGAGTTCTTCACTAGATTCTTTAGGATTGTTATGGTTTAGGTGACCCAAGAAGTTGTGAATTTCCTGGATTTCAATTCATTATATGGTGTAACTCTTTAACTCTTATCCTTAGATATAGTATTTAGACTGCTTGTAGTTTATAATAGTGAAATGCATGTGATCATTTAACTCTCCGTTGTATCTGCATATCATTCTTTTGGGTTTTTTTGTTTACCAGGCTTCTTGTCTATACTTATATAACTACTGCAACTACTGCAAGCTATCTAATCTTATGAAGTTGAACTTCATCCTTCAAGTGTGATTTACTCAATAAAATCATGATGAAAAAGATGAGCATACCTACAAGCAAAACTTCCCTGGTCCTCTTTCTGTGCCAAATTATTTCTGCACTGGATGTACCTCTTGACTGTAAGTATTAACCTGATAAATAAGTGCAGAATAAAGGAAGATTAGTTAAATAATTTCTGTAGAAAGCTGAAGATAACTCCAACATGGAGCTAAAAATAAAGAGTGTGTTTGGTCACTTCAATTAGGACATTATAATCATGACTATTTACACTTACTGAAGATTCTCAAAAGCTGTGCATTTAAAATGAGTTACATTGTTCAGTTGAGGAGGTTTAACACAGGATTCTCACAGAGTTCTACTTACACTTCAGTGTGCCTTTATTTGATCAAAATGAAAAAGGGAAAAAAAGCCCTGCTAAATGCTAATCATTTGTGAAATTAAGATCATACTGATAATTTTCTTAAAATCCCAGGACAATTCCTAGTTGCTCTAAACAATCACCCTTACCTTCAGAAAAGAGGTTAATCACAGAAGCTGATATGAGAGCTAGTAAAAAATTCAAATATCTAAAATTCAGACAGTCAAAGCTTATAAAACACTTTTTTTTAATGCAAAAGGGTAAGTAAGGCTCTTAGATTTCTTAAGTAGTGCCTGAAAACAGTTAAGAATTTTACTTCAAAATGTGTTAAAAATGTGCCAAGCAGGGAGCTCCAGCATTAACACATGAGGAAACGTCTGGAGGAGGGGAAGTCTGAAGTTCTTGTCTAATATAAGATTCAAGTGAGAAACCTTGAAGGTAGCACTCCATGCTGAAAAGGAAGCAATGGTAGCTGCTGCGTTTTATTTCTCAGTAGCTAATTTTATTAAATTGCTCGTGTTTCAAGTTGCTGTTTTCTTTCTAAGATAAGCATGGTCACATTTTTCAGAATTCAGTGAACCATGTTGCACCTCTCAGTGACTATTCATTTGTTAAACTAATTACCAGGGAAGAGAACATTAGGGCTGATGTTTAATTGATGGATTAATAAATCAGTAAATTTTCCTGTGATTCTAATCTGCATGGTTTTCTTTACCCCTGTGGCTTTGATACCTTCATGCCTTCCAGAAATGCATGGTTTTCTTAAATAATCATTGACATACATTGCAAGTGCTTTGGTGGGTTTTTTTCCGCATGCATTTTACAAGCCTATCAAACCAATGACCTGTATTTCTGTAACAAAATCAATATATCTGAATCACATCCAACTTGTTCTGTTGTAAATGCGTTTAGAGCAATAAGATGTCGCTTAAAGAAGGCTTTGAAAGTTTGATAAATAAATGATGGGTCACTTTCAAAACTTAATTTTTCTCTTTAATATCTTTAGATGGCAGACTATAGATAGTGTTTTAAACCTACCTTGTAGTTTAGCAACTAATATAAATTCTGCACCTCTCTAGTATCATTATCTTAAGAGTAAGATTTTGGGTTAAATTTACCAGAAATGCATCAATAGACAAAAAGGAATAGCCCATTTAAATCTATCATTTTAATTCTCTACTTAATTTAATTGCCTTCTACTTCATGCTTAATAACTTTGTGAGGTCTGATAAAGTCACATACTTGAATTTTTAGTCAGAAATTACATCTGGAATGATGCTATAACTTTCATAAATAATGGTGAGGATGGACTCTGGGAGAGCACCACAAGGGAAGGACTTAGATTTTTTTGTGGGTCTTCCCTGAATATCCACCATAGAGACCTGGTGGTGAGAACATACTTGGTAGTTAAATATTTAGGTTTCATCCAGGTTAGAAATTCCTATTCATGGCAAGTTCATTAGTTCTTAGTCAGTGTCTCCTCAAAGCAGTCAAGGAATGACTGAAAAGGTGGGGGACAAAAGGACATTTGGCCTATTGATAAATAAACTTGTTTATGCAAAATATTGGAAGTGGAAGTAAGCAATAAAGATCTGACAGCTAAGATGATTTTTTTTATTATTATTTTCAAACCAAAAAGGTTTGCAAGTCTGTTGAGTAGAATTAGGTGCTTTGGTCTTCACAGGAGTAATTTTAGCCTGAAGCATTCTCTTTGTTCTTCCATGTGATCATGTGGATGGATTGATTTTGACTACAGCATGAGGGTAGTGCACTCCATTAATTCTGATTTCCTGTCTCCTCAGTATTAGTGTTCTATGTCCTTGCAAGGCCAAAATCACATCACATGGTTGCTGTTAAAAGGTCAACACTTCAGGGAAGTTTCTCATACCAAGAACTTTAAGATAAATGCAATATCTGACACAATGGAAATTGTGGCTGGAATTTCAGGCATCACTGCATGGGTTGCAGTGCTGAATGTTTTAAATGTTTTCTTTTTAATGGTGACCAATGTACTTGTCAGAGACACTTCTCTTCCCTCTCAAAATTGCTAATTTTCTCTTCACTAACAAATGTTTCTCTTTAATCTCCATTTGTCCATTCAACTGCTGATTCTGATGTGGGAATAAAAGCAAAACTTCTAGAAGAATGTAAGTTACTCTTCACTAAAAATAGGCTGTGTGCTGCTGAAAATTAATGCAGATTGTGTTGCAAATTGAATTTGCAGTCTAAAGTGTGTGATTCTGACATTTTGTTGATAATTTGGTTTGCTGTATCTAGATGTTTTGAGCATGCAGTGTTCAGAAAATACTACTGTACATAAAATTATATTCTGATACTCTGAATAAATTAATTGTGTGAATTTTGATGGTGTGCTATTTGAACATGAAAATCTTCATTCAATATCAGCATGTGCAGTGTTTTATTACTACTTTCAGGAGTAAATGTATTTGATAAAAAGAAATTTATTGCAATATATGCACTTCTGTACTATTTTACATAGCTGATGTAGACATACTTTTATATCTACAGTGGATTTGGCTACTTAAGTAGACCTCATATCTTATGGAATCTAACTTAGCTTTAGTTTTTGTTTAATCTCAGCAGTTTTAAGTGCAGTCCATAACACAGGAGGGGAGATTTCAGGTCTTTGATATTCATCAGATGGAATACCCTGTAGGTTGGGCAGTGGTTGTGTCATATCCTTTTTCAGAGTGTATCTGCTTTTCCCAAGTAAGCATCTGACATGTACTGACCCTGAGAAAGGCCTCTGAGAGAGAAAAGAACTGCCTTTAAGTACTCCTAAAGAATTAAACACAAAGGCATCATGTAAAAATGCTGCCTTCCTCTTTGAAGGATTCTCCCCAGTGCAGTGAGGAGCAGAACCCAGTTCTCTGTGGCCTGTTCTGTTCTGCTTAGTTGCTGTGTTTTGTTATGATTCCATGATCTTTTCATCACTGTTTCTTGCAGGTAGGGTTTTACAAATCTCTGTCTGTGCAAAGGAGTACTTAATGTATAATGGCATACTTAAGGAAGACTTAAATAAAAGTCCCTGCTGTACAATTCTAACTGTCTAGAGTGAGGCATAAGAACAAAGCTAACTCTAATGATTGAAATATTTTGTTCTGGTGGCTAGAAATTACCCCAAAGCACTAGCAAAGGGTATTGCTGGACAGGTGATTTACAGCACTTAGACAGAGATGTTCATGGGCATGTTATTGAACAGGTTTATTTAGATGACACTAAGCTATAAACATAATAATGTTGAGGAAGACACCTTTCTCACTATCTTAATATCACAAACAGTATTTTCTTAATGCAAAAATGGGCATAGATAATGGTAAAAGGTTATAAATTATTTACCATAGATGGACACCAGCTACTTTGTCAGGGGAATCAATTTTGTTCTGTGTTGCTTGTCTTATAATAATTGACAAATCACAAATGTTAAATGATTACTTCTCCTGGGAGAGTTCACTGACTGTGAACTGAGTGTATTTTTAATGGTTATCTTAAGGGGAATCAGTGCTTTACTTTTCCTACGTGTATACTTTATTTGGAAACTAGATACTATTTCTGTAATTTTTAACAGTCTTTTTCTTATAACACATTTTTACTCCTGAAAAGTAGTTCTTAAAAGCGTGCTTTGTAGGTTAATGCAGTATGTTAAGAATAATCAATGTGTGGAAAGATTTCACCCACAGAGAACTTGAAAACACATAAAATGTTTAGAAGCACAAAGCAATATATATTTTTTTTCCTTTTGTGTGGTAAAAAAACATTTTGTGGAGGTTTATGTCTTGCAACTCTCTATTTCAAATTTGTTTGGCTTAGAATTTGAGTGTCCGTTGGTTTTGTGAAAGTCTGTTGAAATCTGAGGTATAGAAATTATATTTTCATTGAACTTTTTGGCCAAGATCTTCATCCACTGTAAATCAGAATAGCTCAGTTGGAAGTTAATATAGCTACACTGATTTACAAGGGTAGAAAGCTTCAGCTTCCTGATAAAAACGATACTTTAATCCCTCTCTTCTGTCAATGATTTGGTTGCTAACTGCAGCTCTTCAGTTCTGCTCACAAAAGTGTCTTGGTGATACTTTGAAAATATTGTTGAAATCATCTCTCTTTGTTGTATTTTATAATGAAGTGTCACAACCTCCTACGATAACTCAGCAATCTCCAAAAGATTACATTGTTGACCCTCGAGAGAATATTGTAATACAGTGTGAAGCCAAAGGAAATCCACCTCCTAGGTTAGTAGCCTTTTTTTTCCCTTTTTTTTTTTCCTTTCTTTTATTGGCCTAAGATCAAGGAGAGCATACTGTAATTCTTGTAAACTAGCAAAATTATATGTATGAATGTGCTTGCACATACAGAAACATGCACACATCTGTATCTCTGTAAATTACACAGCTACCAGATAGTGGCAGTTTTGACTCTTATCACACTTGACATTTAAATGTTTCTAGAGTCATCAAGCAATTGTATAATTTTTTTTTCTTTTCAAAACCCTAACAATAAAATAATACTTGATTGTTACAAGAGCAGATAGGTAAATGGCTATGGAACACACTAGGAGACATGCTGTGCTATGAACTGGATGGTGTGCCAGGTTTAGGCATAGTGTTTAGGAAGAATGGACATTGAATAAAGTCAGAGTTATGCTAATGCATTGAAATGCAATGTTTTGAATATCATTCTGTTTTGTGAGGCTGATCTTGACATACAATTTGTCAGAAGTTCTGTAGTCTGTATCAGGTTTTATTGATCAGCAGCCTCGTGCATTTAATAGCCTTAAGGTTTGGTTTTAGCAGAAATGGATCAGATTCCTGATCAGCATCCATTTTAAGATTCTCTTTCAGCGTCTTGAAATATTTGAAAACTACTCATTTCAAGGTACTCAGTAGCTGCACTGGAAACATCAGTAGCCATGATACATTCTAGCATTGTTAGCAACTGCTGCTGATTGAAGAGACTATGAACATAGAAATGTGCATCTCTGCTCTAGCAGTGTTATGCTACACCTTACTAGTGAGGTCTGTCTAAAACTGCTCATTCAGACACAGACAGAGCTTGTTAGATGCATTTCTTCTGAATAACCAGGTTTTTTTCTGCATTGTTCCTCCTGATTGCTTTGGCATCATGGTCATTATCATGCTGGGCAGCAGAATGGAGAAGATGGAGATTTTCTGTGTTCCTTTCTAGTGTTCCATTTAGGACAGGAGTGCCACAGAGCTGCTTTGGTTGCCAGCATTTTAATTTCACTGGCTCAATACAATGTCTAAGACGCTGGAGGAGCAGATGATTATTGTCCACTTGGGGACAACTGTATTGCTTCTTCAGATGTTTCTCTTGAACACATTTGTTTGGAATTACCTGAGAGAAAAAAGTTTGAGACTGACATACCTGTGCTAGTGCCAGGGCTCTCTGCTCATCTTCCCAGCCAGATCTGGCTTTGTTCCTGTGCTACAGAGGAAGTGACAGGATTTAAGTAAAGAATTTTCTAATGAGTTTCATAAGCTTTTGCTTGGTCTTGCTTATTTTATAAGATATGACACAGATTTAATTTGTATCAGTAGTTAGCCTGCTTGGTCTATCACATCTGATAACCTGCAAATGCATATTGGAACTTGAGCTGCCCCAGAGCTCTGAAGTCAAAGGTGGAATTTCTCAGCCCACAGTGTAAATTGTATGATGCTAGTGTGATAATTTCTTATTGGTAAGAGCACCTGACAAAAGTTTTATGATGTGCTGGTACCTATAGCTAGAACAGCAAAGACTGACTGTCACGTATCTCAAATTCAGGGATTTGAACCACATTTTTCACCTCTCATTTGAATCTACATTATGCTTTCCTGAATCCTTAGTATTAGTGGTAATGGAAACCCCACATTCTGAGGCTTCACTTGCAAAGTAGTAAGAAAGAAGTTCACACTTAGTTCACTATGCATGGTAGTCCTTCCAAAACACTGCAGTGTGGTGCAGCAATGCTGCAGGTCCAGTTCTTCTCCCCCCCAACACAAGATGCAAAAATCATGTCCAGCCCTGTCCAGCTGCTGCAGAAGGTCAATACACAATTTGAGACAGTTCGAATCTAAGCTTTTCCAGTGGTAACATTTACATTTATACTTTAGGAAGCATTCTAAACAGCCAAAAGAATGTTTGTGCTTAAGATTCGGAAGCTGAAATATAGCAAATACAAAACCTTCTGTTCACAGCATTTCAAGCTGTGAGTGCTCAGCACTCCATAGGTGTCGGTCAAGCTCTCTGTGACTATACTTCTGACCACAAACAGAGCATAAGTTAGAAAGTAGTGTTTACAACAGTCTTAAGTTGTAGACTGTGAATCTCTGCTTCTTTACAATTTTTTATGAGTTCTATTAGTCTTCATTTTTAACGACTGCTTATCGAAACATCTCTTGTTTTGACTAGCATCAGTATAAATTTACTAGGTTAAATAAAGGCCATCAGACTATATAATTTCAATTAGAGAATTATGTTTGCATTAGAATAGTGAAAAGAAATCAAACTCATCACAGTCTTTAATTCACTTGCATAATTTCAAAATCGCAGAACGAATTAAAAGAAATAGTCTCCTGCTGGGGCCTGAGATGACACATTTCAGCCCTGAGCAAGTTTTTAAAGACAGGTTTATAAACCTTTTCAGCAATAGGTTTTATAATGGAAATGCTAATGCAGCTTTAGCAATATCAGCTCTTGCAGATATTGCTGCATCATTTTTAGTAGAAAGGAAATAATTTCTTTCCATGTATGATTAACCTCAGAAATATTTAATTTATTTTTTAGAAAAAGATTTGACTTTTGAAATAGCTCCTGCTAACAACTTCAGCCAAACCTTTTATTTTGAAGTATTGCCAGATTTCTTATAGTAAAATTTCTGTATTGCTTTATTAGTTAATTTAGTTTGGGAACAAGTCATACTTCTCTGCTAACGAAAAAATAACATGTAATTTTGTCAATTAGTTTTTTCTTCTTTTTCTTCATGCAATCTACAAAAAGCAGCTAAGAATAAGCTTTCTATTTTTGTTTTTATTGTTTTAGCTTTTCTTGGACGCGCAATGGAACTCATTTTGATATAGATAAAGATGCACTGGTGACAATGAAACCAAATTCAGGGACTCTTGTCATAAATATTATGAATGGTGGGAAGGCAGAAGCATATGAGGGAGTTTACCAGTGTACAGCAAGGAATGAACGAGGAGCAGCCATTTCCAACAATATCGTTATAAGGCCTTCTAGTAAGTAAAGCTCTTAATGTTCATAAATTGTGAAATGCGTTTTCTTATTTGCTTATCAGCTTTTTGCCTTTTCATTTTTGTGTCTTAAAAATTCAGTCATCCACATGACCATGACAGAAGTTATTGCCTACTTTCTAATACTCAGGTATAATACTGTATTATATGTTCTCCCAAATCTTTATTTACAAAAAATTAATGACTGAGTTTTTTTCTTGTTATACATCCAGATAACCTTATAATGTTTAAAACTGAGTTGTATGTATGACACTACTGCTGGAATAAAATATTTAAATGCTTAAGGATTTAGGGATAATTTTTTGACACTGATGACATAATTGATGACAACAATTTTTATTTTGTTAATGAAGTCTGTATTCCATATTTTTTGTAATATCTTTAAAACATAACAGATTGGAGCTAAAAATGTTTGATTAATGGTAGATTGTTTCTACAATCTACAGCTTCTTCTCAGTTTCATTTTCAAGCTTCTCAGCTTAAAATGTGCTGTTCTCACATCTTAATTAAAAAGTGTGTATATAAGACTGCTTCAGGGGTGTCTACCCCTTTTTCTCTTTTAGCACATCACCTTTTTTTTCAGTATAGTTAAAAATTTGCAAGATACTGTTATAAAACTTCTAGTGAGTAGACAGAAAAATTTGAATCAGTTGATTATACTTTCAATAAATCATTGATACACTTTTATTCTAAGAAAACATAAAAAAGAACAAAATAAAAACTTAAGCAAACATGAAAGTACTTAATATTCTGATGGATATAGTTCTTCCCTTCCTCTGCTACCCTTTGTGCATTTTCTCTTTGAATTTTTGAGTTTTTGCCAATCCATAGTTTGTATGTGTGTCAAAATTACTTTCTATAGGATCTCCTTTGTGGACAAAAGAAAAACTAGAACCAAATCATGTTCGCGAAGGCGATTCACTTGTACTGCACTGCAGACCTCCTGTTGGCCTACCACCACCTATCATATTTTGGATGGATAATGGTGAGTTTGATTTTAATGCAGTTGACTTTTTGCTGTTTTTCTATGATGGTAGATCATTGCTTACCAAATTCCTAGATGGTGAAGTTTCCCTCTGAGTTAAAATTCAGTGAATTTCCATTTCTGTAGCACAGAGGAAACACGCAGACACACAACCCAAAAGCATGGAGCCAAAAGCAGCTGGAGATTTTAATGTAAGCTGTAGATTAACCCACTGGGGCAGAATGGGTAGACAAGGGATCTCATCAGGAAGCTTAGAAATATCTATATATGTACCAAGCCAGAAACAAGTGTAATTGAATGAATGTGGTGTCTGCGGGTCATAATAACAGAGCGTGTCAATTACATTTGACATAAACGTGTTCTTCTTTTCCCTTAGCTTTCCAAAGGCTGCCTCAAAGCGAAAGAGTTTCCCAAGGTCTAAATGGAGATCTTTATTTTTCTAATGTACAACCAGAAGACACCCGGGAGGACTATATCTGCTACGCAAGATTTAATCATACGCAAACCATACAGCAGAAACAACCCATATCTGTAAAAGTCTTTTCATGTAGGTATTGCATCACCAAATTACATACTTACACAGTATTTATGCAGAGCTCTCAAGTTATATGCTAAGGTTAAGTTGTGTTATGCTAGGGAATTTTGTCATTTTAATTTTGAATAAGAAATTACATTACTGTATAAACTTGAAACGTAGTCTCCAGTTTTCTTGATAGATAATTGATTCTAAAACCTACCTATTTTTCCCTTTGTAAGGCTTTGTGTTTTGAGAAAAATGTTTTTTAAGATTTGATACCTAGAAAAGAATACAGTGTAAAAAATAACAGTTTTCAGATGTTTTTCCAGTGCAAGAATAT
Organism: Regulus satrapa; assembly: GCA_013396955.1. Classification (NCBI taxonomy): domain Eukaryota; kingdom Metazoa; phylum Chordata; class Aves; order Passeriformes; family Regulidae; genus Regulus; species Regulus satrapa. Next base: position 904,646 of record VWZN01017261.1, on the reverse strand, counting down.
TAATTTTGAAGAATAATATTATGATTATTGTAACTATTGAAACAAATTAATCAATCACTTGATTAACTCACCGTGGCCATATCATCACCTTTTGATTCCCGGAATTTTTATTTATCCCTCTTGTATGCTTTCTTCATGATATTCTGTTTATTTCAGTGGATTCATTGAATGATACTATAGCTGCTAATTTGAGTGACACTGATATTTATGGTGGTGAGTTACACTGGTCCCCACTGATACTCCTTGTTTCACAGTAGCATTTAGTTAACTAACTTCACCTCCATGGCTACTTAATCTTCTGCTCCTTTTTCAGTTTCTAATAAAGGTATCAGTTAGTGCTGGTGATAATACATACTTTACAAAGGGACTGCACTGTGTCATCCTTTAAAATACTTAATGTTTTGGTGCTCTTGTAACATATGACTCATAGAAAATATGAACGCTTATAATAAAAGAGTGCTTTCACACTGGTGCAGACTTTAAAAACTACTTCTATGATGTGTTGATTTTTTAAATATTTTTCCTCCAATTTAAACTAGTAGTTTGATTATGTTCATTATCACTAGGACTATTCAATGTCATGCTGCATAATAAATAACAACAATTAAGCACCTAACAGATCCACTTCACATTTAATAACTTACTGAATGTACCAATAAATTTATAGGGGTAGGATGCGTTTTGCTTGTTTGGTGTTTAAGCTGGTCTTTCCATTAATCTATGTTGAATGGTCTTTTGTATGTTCTGAATTAAATCCTCCTGAGCAGAAGTTTAGCAAGGCTGACTTTGGAGCACCACTGATTCTGGACCTTCCACTTGATATTGAGTGACATAGAAGATACTTGCTATTTATTCAATTTTTTTTGTCTTTTTCTTTGTGAAATGGGGCTTTGCACATATTAAATCACAACTTATGTGAATCTAAAATAAAACACGGGCCCAGAACACTTTACTTCTCTACGTAAAAATTACCTGTTATTCAGGAGGGACAAACAAGAAATGAGTACCTGAACACAAACCAATATATTAGCTATGATTGGTGAGAAAAACACTGTTGGATTGGCTCCCAACTCAGAACCACCATGGGTAATTTTTCTGAGTACTCACAGTCTGGCCAAGTGAGTCGGCAGCCCTTGGCAGTGCCAGCACTGGGTGGATGAGTTGTTGCTGTGACTGTCAGCTGCACTCTCTACTCTCTAGACTGTCTGTGGGTCCATTCTCCCACAACTTTAAGTTGTTAGTGTACTGGTTGTTAAGGAATTCACACCGCATACTGGATTAAAACAAAGTGTTGTATTTATATGTATCAGTAAATTCTGTACTCTAACAAACTTCGAGTTTATTATGTTTCTAATCCTATTTTTAAATAACAAAATTATTGACTGTAATGTTTCAGACTCTTGCAGTACTTCAGAGCAATTAATTCTATATATTAAAATTGCTACAAGAGGACATTAGAGTATTTATGGAAAACACTCTATAATTACAGAAAACTCTTATTCTGAATTCCATGAAGCCATAGGAAATACCATATACTTCAAAAGCCAACAGAGTATAATGTCAGAAATTAGTCTTTCATTTATAGCTGCCTGCTTACTGTGGTTAATCAAGGTTCTATATTGCAAGACTGAGGAACAGTCTGAATTAAAGTTAAATATATAGTAAGAAGAAAACACAAGGATTAATTTCTGAAACAATGCCTCACATTGTCTAGAAAATATTAAAACATATTCCAAAGCAACTGTACCTTTTACTCCCTTGGTTTATATTTCTGAATAAAAATAACTTTATTTTAATTTCAATGGAAGCCCAGGAATTTTCAGTAACTCTGTCTTGCACTGAGAGGCCACACCAGTGGCCTCTTACTCCCCGTTATAGTTTGTTGAGTGAAACAGCAGCTACTTAGGATTAAGACTGCATAGTTGCCTATGTAAAAGCTTTGTTTCAATTGTTCCTGTCTTTTAATAATAATGTTTCTCTTCTATGTGTTCAAAATTGTGGCATTTAACAGATATGCTATGTCTGTCAAAAAACTAATGTGTTCAGCTTTGTAGTTGTGCTGCACAATGACTTTTAATCAAATGGCCAATGTGGAGCAAAATCTGTGTTCAAAATGTGAGAATGGATGTATGCACTTGATTGCTATTAGAATAAAATTTAGAAATTAATTGGTTTACTTCTTCTTGTTCCAGCAAAGCCAGTTACAGAAAGGCAGCCAGTTCTTCTAACACCAACAGGTAGCACAAGTACCAAAGTGGAACTCAGAGGAAATGTGCTTTTGTTGGAGTGCATTGCAGCAGGATTGTGAGTTACTTTTGAAACTTTTTTTTCTTCTAAATAGAAATACAGAAACAGAGGGAAACATTTCAGAGATGCTTAAAACCTTATAACAGTATGCTTATATGTTTCAAAGAAGCAGAAGTATAAAATGGAGAGAGCTTTTTTAAAAAACTCCACCATTTACTTGGGCATCAGCAGACTTTGGAACAGGCTATGAACTGGCCTCTGCCTTCTCATATCCCGAAACCCTATGCACATGATGTGGGTTGTACTGTTGTTTTTCAAGGGCACAGGGAAGAAATGCAATAGACTAAACTCAGACACATATCCACAGATTTGCAGTCAGGAATAAAGCCTCTGTTTTTTCCCTAAGTTTAAAATCATAAGGTTCTCAAAATGTATAAAAATATATAAGAATTTGCCGTTCAAATCCAAGAGTGATGATTTTATGTGTTAATAATTACTTAGTAGATCCTCTAGGTGGGAATTGTTGGAACAAATCTTCAGGTCCTTACATCTAATTTCTCATTGTAATTGAGCTTAATTGGTACTCATTTCTTCAATGCAATGCAAATTTCCTTCGCTGGTTACTGTGCAAAAAGAAAATTACTAAGAGCAATTTTCCTTCATGAATTAGGTCGATCTTTAAATCAGTTTCATTCTCAGAAAGCAATCTGAGTATAGATTTGTTATGGAATAGAAGCAGAAAATCTTTCGTACCTATTTCAAGAACTGTAAATATGTTTACAGTGCACAAAGGCATATAATGCAGAGTGCTGTCAGGTAGCCATGAGGAAACTGCAAATCATGCACCACAGCACCATGCACGTGTTCACTTGCATGAGCGCAGAGCACGCTCAGGCACAGCTTGATCTGAGCATCAGTGCAGTGCTTCTGTCTCAGCTGTGGCCTGCTCAGGGGTCTGCCCCAGCAGCATTAGCAAAACCACCCCTGTCAGTGGGAGTAGCATTAGCCCAGGTAATCTTCATCTGCAATATAGTTGTATGCTTTTTGACGAAGCTGCAATAAAAGTATTCAGTGATCTGGAGTCCAGTAAAATGGCTGGATAAAACCTGTGAAAACAATAGGGTGTAATACATATATATATATAGGTGGCTTTTTGTCTTTAGCTGTCATGTAATTAAAAAAAAAAAAAAATCAGGGAGGGAATACTTGTCTACAAAGGGCCAGATGCAGATTTTGAAACAACTGTTCTAAATCACTGACACCATAATTAAAAGTCAGCTTTTCTAGGTGTCAGTGTTACAAAATGAGTGATATTAGACTGCTAAGGGAACATTTGTCTAGATCCATTACTATCAGAGAGATGGCATCTTATTCACTAATCAACAAATTGTGTTTTCTTGTAATTTTCAAGGTTTATCTTCATGTGTTTAAACAACTTTCAACTTCATTGGACAACATGGGGCATAGCCAAGATTTAGATGGTGCAGTGACAAGTAGCTGTACTTGACTCAGCACTGACATTTTTTTTCTTGATTTCTCTCAAGAAATGTTTCTATCTCCTTACAGCTCTTTTGCGAAGTTTATAATGTTCATGAAGCATTAGGATATTGCTCACACAAAGGACAGTTATAAACTTGTCATTTTATAGAAGCTACCTTTCAGAGCACCATGACATCTTTAAACGCACCATGAGCATCAATTTAATAGTAGGAGCTTGTCTTCATTTTTCAACCATCAGGTTTTGTAGATTAATCAGCAGACAAATGTATTCTGTAATTATTAATCCTATGAACAGATGGCCATTGACAATGTTAGTGAGACTTGTCATTTCCTAGAAACAAATGCTGGCATATTTTTCATATTTGTTGGATGTAGCCCAGAATCTGGATAGAGACTCTTAAAATAATTATTTATACAACATGCATTAAAAATATTAACATACTGAACTCTTACCTTCCTTTTCTTCAGTCCCTAAATTTGATTTGTACTTTTGCTTCTCCAGACCCACACCGGTAATCCGCTGGATCAAAGAGGGTGGGGAACTGCCAGCCAACAGAACATTTTTTGAAAACTTTAAGAAAACTCTCAAGATTATAGATGTTTCAGAAGCTGACTCGGGGAACTACAAATGTATAGCAAGAAATACATTAGGTTCCGTTCATCATGTCATTTCAGTAACTGTGAAAGGTAATAATAAAATTATCCTTAATGTAATGTTGTCAAGGGTCCAGAATGCAGGATTGAAGGCAGCTTTCTAGGATGAAGCATAGCTAAAAGGATGAATTATAATAGTTAAAAATCACCCTGAAGAAACATTCAAATGACCGAATTCTAACACTGGAAGGGCTTTACTATCTATATTTTTTTCATCTTTAAATGCTACTTTGTAAAACATCGGGCTAAACTGGTATTTTACTGTAACAGTAGTAAGATAATGCCTTAGTTTGCACAAGTACTACGTTAATTTTAGATCCTTTGGTTATCTGTCATTAGACTGCTTCTATCTCTTGTTTCTATCTTCCTCCTTCTTCATCATCTCATCCTCATTTTCTCAATTTTTCTTCTCTCCATTCATACAGTCCAGATTATTTCTTTCCTCTATTTACTATTGTCTTACAGTCTTATGTTTTTCTTTCCTTTTTCTCTTTTACTGATATTCCTGGGTCCCTATCTTCTTCATATTTTGTACACAAGATGATGCCTTGTAGTTCTAAAAACATTTACAACATGTTTGTCTAAATAGGGATTGTAAATATGCTTACATATGAATACTATGAAACAAAAAACTGTAATGACAGTGAATTAGTCATTGAAATAATCAGCTCTATTGCTCACTTTGCATGCTAAGTAGTCATATATTTTGTTGTAGATCAGCATCTTTTTATGATCACATTTAACCTCCTTTCTAAGAACAGAAGTTTCATTTTCTGTTTGCATCTGTTCATCAATCCTAAATCTGAAAATTAGTTGCAAGATGTGATGATATATGCTGTTTGTGGTTACTTATTGTAAAAAAGGATGTAGAAATAGGTGAATACATTCTAGTAAGGACAGCGTTTTACCCATTTTGATCTGTTTTCATCTGTCTTAGGTAAACATCTGGCCCCACTGCAATCATCCATTGAATCGAGTGAGACCAAGGATTTTGCCATTTTAAAATTTCACCCTTGACATGAAATCTTTTTGTGTAATCAAACCTAAATTCCTTCCTAACAGCCTAGCTGTTAAGAGCATGGATATCTCTGAAATCAATCAAAAGACCACTGTAGTGTCTGCAAATGCCATACTCAGATAAATTTTGCTTGCTTTAAGAAAGGCAAATTAGATTCAAAGCCAGCAACCCTTAGTGAAACAAAGATTCTCTTGTTGTTTATCTCAGAATTTTAATGCAGTGGGTGACCAGGGAGTTAGTTCAGCCATTGCATGATCTACCCCTTAACTGAGTATCACATATATATGTACAAATAAACAACAGCATAGTTGTAGGTCTATAGCCATACATACCTTGTCTGAATTACCTTCTGATTACCATGCCCATGATATTCTGTACATAATTATGTAAAATAATTGCTGTCTTTCTTTTCTTAAACCCAGCTGCTCCATACTGGATAACAGCCCCCAGAAACTTGGTCTTGTCTCCTGGAGAAGATGGGACATTGATCTGCAGAGCTAATGGCAACCCAAAGCCTAGTATAAGCTGGTTAGCAAATGGTGTTCCCATAGCAAGTAAGATTCTTAATTGCTTTACAGGAGCATGAGTAAGAAAATATGAAGAGTCTCAGGGTGGTTTTTGTCAAATAGATGTGAAGAGCTTGTGTTTGTGTAGTTTTTGCCTGACAGGTAATGCTAAATCATTAAAGATGTGATAAAAATAATGTGGTTCATAAAAACTGAACAGCAAAATGTGTCTCCAACGTGTGTGAGAGAACTAAAATGTGTAATCATGCTCCTGGTTCTTCTGTCTGGTGTTCTGCTGGTAGTATCTTCATGGACATTGGATGGTCCCTCTCACAGGTCCATTTATGTGATGTCATTGTAACCCCTGTGTTTCTGTGGCAGTTGTGTCTGCTGGATCTTTCCTTTGCTGCCCCCTGCCACTCTGATGTTGCCTAGGAATCCTAAATGTGACATAAAAAGTGAAGTCCTCACATGTGTGGATATACAGAGCACTTGTAGGATTTGCAGGATTTGCAGCTTAGTGCACGTTTGAGCCTTCCAGGCTTCAGCTCTAAGAAGCTGCAGCAGCAATACTGTCTGAATGTGTCAGCAGCTACCTGGCAAACAGTTTGTGCCAAGTAGGTGTCAAAGGAAAGGAACCCCTAAGGCAGTGGAACAGCTGTACATGGGTAGGAAAAGCAGCCCTGAACTGGTGATTGAGCCACTTAATTGCTGCAGTGTTACAAATGGCAATGCTGTATGATAGACACAAGGTAGCTGCTATATATAGTACAATTTGCCTTGGGAGGAACTTGCTGGAGGACACTGCAGTGTGTTGTCAGCTGGGTTTGCACTGAGCATACCCTGTACTGTAAAGTCACACTTGGCTCTACTTCTTCTATCCTTCCCCTTTCTCAAAACAATAATAGGAACTAGAGAGTCTCTCACCTGTCGGCTCATGAGAGATATGTATTCTAAGTACTGGTCTGTTTAAAGTATGATGGTGTCCCTTCTGTCACTTTCAGAAGTTTAGGCGTTGTTTAAGTCTGTTGATGAAATATAATTCACTCATTTTGGGACATGGAGGATTGTCTGTGGTCAGAATCGAGGTAATAGCAAGAGGTAAACAAGAACCCTCCCTAAATATATTTGAAGTATTTGACAGACCAAAGACATTAAACTTATTTGTAGGGGAAAAAATGCAACTTTGGGTGGCAAAATAAGACTATATTTTGAAACAAATAGAAATATTTAGCAAATAACCTGTTTCAGGAATCCTAATTAAATGGAAGGTGAGATCTACAGCCTGAGATGTAAAATGAGAAGTTTCCATTTATAAATAAGTTTTGTAAACTGACACTAATCAGCTCATCAAACAATGGTAAGACAGGAAAACAGGAAAATATCAATGTAATTTTGTATAGTATATATTTATAAATAAATATATCATAACGCATTTGTTATCATTAAAGTTTGATATCTGTCCTTCACTTTCTGTTCTGGGTTTTTGGTGGTCTCATCTTCCTTTGCTGTTTCTGTATATTCACCATTCATTTCTTGTTTATTTGCTTGGAGGGGATTTTATCCAGCAGTTCTTGTAGTTAATTATTTCAGGCCTCCTGACTAGTAAAATCTTTTTCCCCTGGCTATGAGAGTCAGCTTTGCCTTGCTCTTCTTCTTTATCAAAGCTCTAGGACAAGCTGTTCAAATGGCCGACAAGTACATTTTGCAGAAAAGCAGTGATGTGTTCTGCATTCTTTCACGGTAACAGTGAAACATTAAGAAATAGAGTTTTCAGAAGCAGCTGCAGGATGCCACCAAATTTCCCAAATGCAAGGGCAGCACATATGAGACTGGCCTTGAAGAATCAGTACACAAAGTCTTGTTGAGGGGAATTCAGCAAAAATTAAAAGACTTTAATTAAATTACCCACTCAAACTCAATAGGGGAAAAAAAAAAGAACACAGGAAATAAGTAAGTGTATAAAAGGCTCAGCCTTATATTAAAGGTCACTTTCAATGCTGAGAAAAGCTGAAGTCTTATCCACATTAAATATTTAAGTGCAAGTTGATTGCATGCTCCAGGACACTACATCTGTCAGAGCATCTATGAGAAGCATCATGATCACAGAAAATGCAGTTCTTAAGATTCTTGTGATTTTTTTATTATTCTGAGTTATCAAAAGCTGTTCTGGAAATTACCAAGTACAGTGTGCCTTTTTGTTCACTTGTTACTAAATTATAGAATTGAGCCCCTCATCTTCCAACTGAATGATTAGGAAATCACTGTAAAAGGAAACTAAAGCAGCTGTTTCAGCTTCAGGGCAGTGCTGAGAGAGCTACACCCATGGCAGGATTTCAAAGAAAAAGAGCTACATTTGAATTTCAAAGCCCTGCTGTCATCATATATCCCACAATGTGCCTCTTGTGGCCTAGTAATCTGTTTGCAATACTTTAATTTTCTGTTGGAAAGCACAACTGGGAGATACTTAATTCTTCCGGTTTTGTTTTTCCATAATAGAGTCAGACAAGGAAAGGGGAATGTTGAAGAAAGAACCATTCGTCCAAATCTCAGTCAAAGGCTGAGGTTTAAAAATCTATAGGGGGAAAAAAAAAAAGTAGAGAAAAATGTAGTGTGTGCTAGCAACTATAAAATAAAATTGCAGTGGTATGAATTTTGTTCAATATTACAACAATGACANATCTATAGGGGGAAAAAAAAAAAAGTAGAGAAAAATGTAGTGTGTGCTAGCAACTATAAAATAAAATTGCAGTGGTATGAATTTTGTTCAATATTACAACAATGACAATCTGATTTTTAAAAATATATATTTTTAAGCAAGCTTTTTTTGTTTAATTTTGAAATTAAAATATTTTAATTAGTTTTCTTCAACAGTCATGCTGTAAACACCAGCATTTCTAAAAAAACCTTTTTTAGACATGTTGGAATGGCAAGGACCTAACCTAACCTCCTAATGTTTACTCACAGGAGGAGTATGTTGAACTCTCATGCCTAGTCCTGTTAAGGTCAATTAGAATTACTTCAGCAAGTAGCAATTGAAAGTTCAGTCCATGACTCTGTGTTGCCTTGTGCTTCAATTAACACTCCAGATCTGCATTATTTATATCACTGCATAATCCATTGTGTCTAACTGCTTAGATATTCAGCATGGTTTTACAGAAGGGAAGCCATGCATAAACTACTTCAACTTTTAAGAAAGTAACAACCCAGATTAATTGGGAAGGGGAAACACTTTAATAATTGGACTTCAGAAAGGCATTGCAAATACTGTACAAAAAACTGATTTTTTTGGTCCAGTGGTTTATAGTTCATTATGAACTATTAAATATTAGATACAGACACTTAGATTTACACAAAGTAGTGCAGAGGCACTGTTTATCTTCTTTTGACACATTCTTCTCTTGTTGTATCACATTTCACATTGAATCTCTAGATTTGAGTTATTCACCATTAGTACTCACGCTGAATTTAAGGGAGAACATTAGCCCTTAGATTTCCTTCATGAAAGGCCTTGATAATCTCTGGCTCAGAGATTCATCATCCATCATTTATTTTCTCTGAGAGTACACACCACAAGCTGTTCACTGCAGCCACGGGAGGCTAGGGAGAAAGTTGCTGGACCCTAATGCCCTCAAGTATTTCAGTCTTGGAGAGAAGACTTCTTGGGAAGACTGTTATCTACTGCTTCTGCTGTCATTGTACTGGAACTTTGTGTCTGGCCTCGGAACTTCAGCAGATCAAAAAACCTTTGATAATCAGGGTTTGATTTGTTTTTTTTTTTTCCAATTCTGCACAAAATAGTTACAGGATGCTTATAGTTAGTGCAGGTAATGCTGTGCCTTTGGAGACAATAGAACTATCAAAATCAGAAGTTCAGGCAAAACTGTATTTCAGTGATCCCAGGAAAATATGCTGAGGAGCAAGTGGGATTGGTAAGAAAAGGAAAATTACATTCTTTGCCATTTAAATTATCCATTTTTTTTTATCCAGACTTTCCCCTTCCAGTTTTAAGCCTAATGGTGTGTTTTAACTGCTTCTGTTCAGAGAGCACATGTCATTCTGTTTTTTCAAGAAAAAAGTAATAATGGTGCTATAGTGGTTACTTATACTAGCAAAAGTAATTGCTTAGACTGTCAGAAGTTTATGAAACAGATGAAAGTATAGTCTCTAACTACAAAAAAAAGTATCTGATGGGGGCCCTGACTTCTCTGTATAGGAATGTGCTGAACATGGCTGGAGTCAAGAAGCTGTAGCATTATACAGTATGATGAAAAAATTAGGTGAAACCAGGCCTTTGTTCAGAAAGGACACATTCATAAGCTGAGATTCCATGTTATTGGGAGCAAATGCTGGCTGTTAGGTGGCACATGTTGTCCTGTCTTGTTACAGCAGCAGAACTCCTATAGCAAATCTTCATAATCCATTATCCAGTTTGTACAAGCCCATTTTAAGTATTATGGAGGGTTTTGCTATTTTGCCTACCAGTGACAAATTCTGATTGATCTGATGTGTCAAAAGTGTTTTCTCGTGCAGCTATGGTGTAATGTGACCAGAATATTCATAAATACAAACAAGCAGTGCTTGAGTGGCCCTGCTGTCACTCCTTTTACCCAGAGGAAAAAAAAAAAAACAAAAAACAAAAAAAGAAAAAGAAAAGAAAAAAAGATAGACGGGTATATGGAAGGGGCTGAAGTACTGCATGTTATTTTTCCTCAGTTTTTACCACCAAGACTGACCTTCAGGAATGCCAGGTCCAAAAGACCGTGGGAAAAAACTAGAATGAGATGTATCCTTGGTGGAAGAAGATTAGGTCAGGAGCAAACTGAACATACCTAAGTCTGTGGGCCCTGATGGGATGCAGCCACAGGTGCTGACTGAGCTGGCATGTGTAATTGCAAGAAGAGTCTCTATAATCTTTGCTTGATCATGGTGACTAGGAGAAGAGCCTAAAGATGGAGGGAAAGCAAATGCTACCCCTGTCTTCAGCAAGAGCCACAAGGAGAAAACAAGCTGGTCACACCTTTATCCCTGTGAAGGTGATGGACCTAATTCTGGGAACCATTTTAAGGCACATTAAGGACAAGAAAACTTTCAGGAATAGTTTTCATGGCTTCACCCACGGGTGACCAGCTTGATATGTTTCTGTGATGAAATGACTGGCCAGATAGATGAGGGCAAGAGAAGTGGAAAATGTCTGTCTGGAATGCAGTGAGGCCTTCGACGCTGTATCCCATTAGTCCTCATGGACAAGCTGTTGATGTAGGGGCTAGATAAACAGATAGGGAAGAGGATAGAAAAAAGGTTGAATGGCCAAAGCCACAGAGGGTGATCAGTCCCCCTCTGTAAAGTCTTACACCAGGGGAGGAGGAGCCTTAGTGCCAGTACCTGCTGGAGGCCGTCCAGATGGATTGTGGTTTAGCAGAACAGGTCTTGGGCATCCTGGTGGACACCAAGTTGACTGTGAACAAGCAATGTGCCCTTGGGGCAAAGAGGCCGACATTATCCTAGGCTACATGAGACAAAAACATAGCCAGCAGGTAGAAGAAGGTGATCCTTCCCCCATCTGGACACAGCTCTGGAAAACTGGATCTAAGCAGCCCTGCTTGAGCAGGAGGTTGGACGAGATGACCTCCAAAAGTCCCTTCCAAGCTCAATGTTTGTGTCTGTGAGTGCAGCAGTGGATGCTTCAGACCATTAAAAAAGCTGTATTCAACAGACAGTTGAATAGATGCCAGTCTTTACAGGGAGCTTTTGAATCAGTGCCCTTCAGCATCCAAGTGGATCAGTTAGCAGAAAACACCAGCTAACCTGACACTTCTGTCTTTTTTTGTCTTGGGACCTCAGCTTGAAGCCCTTTCCAGAGAACAGGCATCAACCTCCATTCCTTCAGGTAGCTGAGAGGGTTTCCTTTTTTGCTCCAGTACAGCAGTGAGAGGGGAAGATGCTCTTTTTATATAGTAATTTATATAGTAATTTAATGCTTAGATCATTCTTTTACGATGAAGTTCCTTTAGGCATAGAAGATTGAGCTAATGGCTTCCATCTCTTAAGAGGGGCCCTACCATCATCCTATAAGTGATTATGGGTTGGAGTGTGTGTGAGTGGGGCAGTCTCTGCACCCATTAAAGACCTGCCTGGGTGCAGAAAATGCTGCAGGATGCAGAGGGCATGATGGAGGGAAGGCCAGAGCCCAGGGCTGGAAGCAGCCAGGAATGGCTGTGGGCAGTTCTCCTTCCTCGTGGGAGAGCAGTTGTGCCTGTCTTCTGTTTAACTGTGATTTGTATGCAGAAACAGACTGCTTCCCGCAGCTGATGGCCTGCCTGCTGGGCTACTCACCTGCTCCGGCTATTTTCAGCCCATGAATCTTTTAATGAAAATGGCATTTACATAGGAAAGGAAGCAACGTGAAGCATGGAACACAATAGGAAGTAAAGCAAAAGAGGGAAAAATATATGCAGACAATTCAGAAGTCCAGAGAATAAGTATTCAAAAATCTCACTAATACCTTTTTCCTCTTTCCTGAAATTTTTGAATTTGTGATGTTGATTTGAAGTCAGAGTGATGGAAGACCAGAAAAACTAGAAATTGAAATATGTACTTGAGGCAGCTGTTTGGAAATTGAGGTATTTACATGAAAAATGGCCTTAGATTTCATCCAAGCTGGAAATAGCCTTATGCAGAACCACAGAACTGTGGTCGCCTTCATCTGGTTTCTTCTCTTATAGAGAATTCAGTTGTAGATACTTTAAGAAAATGCAGGAGAAAGGTCTCCATTTTCTTTACAGATGAGAACTAAAATATTGTCTGAATCAAAAGGTTCCTGTCACATAAAATTGATGTTAATTTAGCTGATTGAAATTTTTAATGAGTTCAAATAAGAATTTCCTTATGTGAGAATATGTTCCACAAATATACTTTTTCAAGCTTCAATAAGGGTATCAGTTTTGATGGTGCAGCCAAACTAGGATGCAATTATTTATGTATAAATACATCTATCTTTGTATTATAAGATCAGTAATTTTACCATTAATTTTCATTATTAATAATACACGTTTTTAAGTGCAATAATAATGTATCTGGTCTTATTTAATATTTTCATAAAATATTAAACTATAGATTGTGCATATTTATACAGTGTGGTATTAGAAGCTAAGTTTTTTCTTCATTATACTTCTGTAATGCTATGCAGTTGTATCACAACTGACAGCTATTATCCTTCTTCAGTATTTTATTAGAATTTTATTTTCAGTTAAGTCCTGGGTGCTTCTGGGATGCAGAAATTGACAGCTGAGGCCACTCCAGAACAGTGGAGGAAATGGCATTGTATAATTCTTACATAAGGGAAAGAGTGCCACCTACTGAATTACTAACTTTGTTCTTGTGAAGATTGCTTCTTGATTTTGTGTGAAGAAATGTTTACTCTTGACTCAGAGATAAATTTCAACTGAGTATGGCTCTTTTTATGTTTGGAAAATTATTTATGGTATAACAATTGATTCAAAACTTTAAAGGCACAGAGCACTATGTCATTGTGTCAATTTTCTTTTGACATTCAGGAATATTTCATTATTTTTCTAGATATTGACTGTATTTGCCCAAATCTTGTTGTATTGGTATTTTTCCTCAATATTATATGCGAAATACAATCTCAGCTTCAATTCCTTGGAAAACAAACAAAAAAGCCTCTCCAAAAATGGGAATTCCACCATCCTGAGTTAATAGCTATAGAATTAGAAGAACTTTTTAAACTGTATTGAAATTCACAGTTTTACCAGTGATTTTACCCAGGGGGGAAAAAAAAAACCAAAAACATAAGGGGTATATTGGTCTTTCAGATTCTTCCTTCTTTTCAGAAGTATGAAACTTTAAATCCAATTGAAGTTTAGGAAAAGCAATAGCTCTTTTTCTTTACACCAACAGTTGCCCCAGAAGATCCTAGCAGAAAAGTGGATGGTGACACCATTATTTTTTCACATGTGCAAGAAAGGTCAAGTGCTGTCTATCAGTGCAACGCTTCTAATGAATATGGATACTTGCTATCTAATGCATTTGTGAATGTTCTGGGTAAGAAACAGACTTTATACTTTTCTGTTTTCTTGGGCATTCAGTTGTCTCCTGGTAACACAAAGACTCTCAGCTCAAGCCTTGCTTGAGGTCTTCATTGGGAATTGATCTATTTCCTGGCCCCTGTAAAAGGCAAGGGTATACATACCCTGTTTTTTCTAGGATATTTTTGAATTTCACTTTCACTGTTCCAAAGTGTGAAAAATAGATGTGAAAGCTGGAAAACTTGGAAGAAATTCTATCTCTCTTTTTTTTTTTTTTTTTTTTTTTTATTTGAGCCANTTTTTTTTTTTTTTAATGTAAGTCACTCAAACAGAAGCCTAGCAAAGAAGGCAGGAATTAGTATCGCTTAAGTTAGTATGTTTCAATACAGTTTAATTGAGTCTAGGTGTTTTGGATTAGTAGAATAGATGATCTCCAAGTTGCTGTTGCAAGGGGACATAATTATGCATTTGTCTCTAAGGCTTCTTTACCATGTGTTTCTGATTACAAGATGTTGTGGCCCCTCTAATTCTTCTCACTGAATTTAACAAAGCTAGTAACAAAATCCTAGGCAGAATGGCCTCTAGTGACTCTCCTGCAGGAACTGGCAGATATGTTGATTGACATTGTTGTTTAAAAGAAAGAAAATGTAGGTGTTACACCAAAAATGCATCCTAGCTGCTTTCTGCCTGCAGGTTAGTTTGGAATTAGATAGTTCTGTCTGTACTCAGGAGATTATCTTCTTGAAGTATATACTGAATTAAGTTTTCCAATTGAAATCATTGCCGTTGGTGTCCCTCACTATTACTTGTAAATAGGCAAGAAACAGTTGTTTTTAACAAGATAATTTCCCTGCATTAACTTTTCCTCAGGCTAGTACCAGCAGAATGTATTTGAACCCAGACTAAGACCTGAAATAATCTCAGAGAAAAATGTTTATATGTAATTCTTTAACCCATTCTCGATATAGTTTTATTTTGTGTTTGGAACTATACTTTATACTATATATTTATTATTTGTAGCTTTGTGACTATATGCAGATATCTTTGTCTTTTCAGCTGAGCCACCAAGAATTCTAACTCCTGCTAATAAATTGTATCAAGTCATTGCAGACAGTCCCGCATTGCTAGACTGTGCTTATTTTGGGTCACCTAAGCCTGAAATTGAATGGTAAGATCCAGCTGTGCTTATGTTACAGAAGATGAGCCAGTTATATCCGTGGAAATTAACACTTAAAGCTTGAAAACTCTTTTAACTCTATTTACAATTTTTAAATAGTGTATTTTTAAATATATGCTGTTTACAATTCGTTAATACAATATTGCATGCATAATTAATGAACCTGCAGTAAAGTTACACCTATAGGGTCAAGTTTAAATTTGAGTGCTTCTGTCTATATTTTTGAATGTGGCAGTTCTAAGTATGTATTTTATTGATAATAAAACCATGCCGAATCTAACTGTCATGCTGGCTAATGATATTATTTCTTATATAAAGGTTTAAGGGAGTGAAAGGTAGCATCTTGCGTGGAAATGAGTATGTTTTCCATGATAACGGAACCTTGGAAATTCTGGTGGCTCAGAAGAATAGTGCTGGTACATACACATGTGTAGCAAGGAATGAATTGGGAAAGATACAAAACGAGGTGCAGTTGGAAATTAAAGGTGAGAAATTAGTCATTCTTTCATCACTGATTAATACAGAATTTCAGACTTTCTGAATATCTAATTTTAATTTTGAATTTCAGATCCAACAATGATCATTAAACAGCCAGAATACAAAGTAATTCAGAGATATGGCCAGGTTTCTTTTGAGTGTATAATAAAACATGATTCTACCTTACTACCAATAGTTACATGGTTGAAGGACAATGATGAACTGCCAGATGACGAAAGGTAAGGACCAAATAGTTTTCCTTTATTTTTAATTTTTTAGGTCCTTTTGTGTACTCCTTTTCCTTATCTTTGAAAGGAACATATTGACCTATTGCCATTTTCCAAAGAAGGCTGATCATCATCATGTCTCTCAAATATTTGGTGGCTAAAGGACTTACATAGTGTGATGAAAATATTAAGATAGAATTAAAAATACAATGAGATGTAAACATTTATATAAACTGTGCACACTGATAGATTAAGTGTAAGGTAAAGATAATTGAGATAAGAAGCCAAAGAGACAACAGAAAACTGTTTTGCTCTAGATCACATATATTTAAAATTTGTTTGAATATATTTGGAAAGAAAAGCACATTAGAATAAACTGTGGGATGAGGTTCAAGGGCAATAAAGAAAATAAAAAAGCTGATGCTGTCCCATAGCTTAACTTGGGTAAACATAGCTGTTTAGATATGTAAAAGTATATGGGATTTGATAATGTTTTATGCAAGTTTCTTATAACAGTGCCAGTTATTGAAAAACCAGTGGCTGAATCTATTGTATTTACAGGTTTCTAGTTGGTAAAGACAACTTGACCATTATGAATGTAACTGATAAAGATGATGGAACATACACTTGCATAGTTAATACTACTCTGGACAGTGTTTCAGCAAGTGCTGTGCTTACTGTTGTTGGTAAGAATACTCTCAAACTTCTACTGTTAAGTATGAAAGCAGCATTAGATTTAAAGTGAAAAGCACAAACATAGTTTTGGTTTTTGGGACAGGACAAAGGAAATGCCACCTATGTGCCAATGTGTCTCAGTTTTTAAAAAAATGTAGTCTCACCTTACAGTTTGCATTTGAATCAGCCACTTAGGAAACAACTGACTAGCTACAGGATAGCTGTGCTGTATAGCTTTTTATTTTGACCACATCTGACCACAGGAAATTAAATTTTGCAGGGTATTTGAACATAAACATGTTAGAATCACAGAATGGCTAGGGTTGGAAGGTACCTCAAAGGTCATGTAGTTCTAACCCCCCTGTCTTGGGCAGGGACACCTTTGACAAAGCCTCTCTGGGCAATCTTTTCTAGTGCCTCACCATAAAAAACGTCTTCCTACTATGTAACATAAACCCTCTCTGCTTCAGCCAAAGCCATTCCACTTTGTCTTATCACTATGCCCTTGTGAAAAGTCCTTCTCCAGCTCTCTTGTAGCCTGTTTAGGTGCTGGGAGGCTGCTTTAAGATGTTCCCAGAGCCTTCTCTTCTTTGGGCTGAACAGCCCCAGCTGTCTCAGCCTGTCTTCATAGGAGAGGTGCTTCAGCTCTGTGGTCACCTTAGTGGCCCTCCTCTGGAGTCATTCCAACAGGTCCATGTCTCTGCTGTGCTCAGAAAATGTTATCCCAGGATCTCTTTGACAATTAAATTATGCTTCAGAAAGACTGACCATACTTGGCTGTATGACTTCTCATGGATTATATTTTTAGTTTAGTTCTCTGTTAAGTTTTTATGATTGCAGATTCTTGCCAAATATATTACTTTGCCCCTTCTCCAATTTGTAAGAAAACTTTAAGTAGATGTCCTTAATGATTCTTACATGAGTTCAATCTGAGACTCAAAGCAAGTATATTTGCATTTGAAAATTCTGCTGTGGTTTTATACCTATCCAGGAATAAGCAAAAAAAGTAGTACTTATTTAGGTGTTTTTATAAGATTGCTTTCTTTATTTTCTTGATCTGTCCTTATTTTTAAAAATGAATAAAATATTCAATAATTATTTTTAGCTGTTCAGTGAAAAATTATCAGGTGTTTTTTAAATTAACCATTTAATCTAAGTAAGTTAACTTTTCTTTGTCTCTAATAACTATAGTCTTTAACTACCTACAGTATACTGTTTCTTTGGCTACTAACTGATTAAATCCTTTATATTAATGTTCTTTTCAGCTGCTCCCCCAACACCAGCTATCATTTACGGTAAACCAAAACAAAGTTCTCTTTCTACATCTTCAGGCAGATATATTGCTCATTTGCCTGCTGCAATTTTTTTGCCTATTTTTTTCCCCTTTTCCTCTGTGTGTCTATGTGTCTGTGTCTGTTCGTGTGGTTTCATCCTATTTTATCAACTACTTCATTACTGTAGCACAGAACTTTGGAATTTTACAGTGCAGGCTGCTTTATATTTAGGGAAAAAGTGATTTGCAGAGATAAATTATTTTTAATTAAGACTGGGTATATTATGGCAACGTTTTTCTCATAGACCACACTGTAATACAAATTAGCTATATAATAAATTAAATAGCTAAAATGCAAATCCAACTCTTTGGTGAAAGAAATTCACTATTAAAGACATTGCACCAACCAACTTAGGTTGTATGTTAACACTGGTTTTGCAGCCTTGTTATCCTGTTGTATTTTATTTCATAGTTTATCTTAATTTCATTCCACTCATAAGATGGATATGGCCATATTGAACAGTTTGACTTACAATTGATTAAATCACCAAAATTTTAAAATTTAAAACTTAAAAAACCCAAAAATGTTAGTCAGGCACAGTCTTAAATATTTGATAACATAGTCTTTAATTTGCTAGCAAGTTTTCTGAATTTGGGAGTTCAAGTGCAATATAATAAGCTAAAAGACTTTTAAGTATAAGGGTTTTAAGCACTTTTATGTAAATCCTCTCCGTGAAAAAGATTCAGTGAAAATACTTACATGAATCTACTCAGTAGTTCTGATTTTTGTGTAACAAATCGTAATAAATTATCTTTGTGAATTTGGAATGGACAATTACATTTTTATGCATTATAGGGATGTATAATAACAACTTGCATGGTATTTCTGAGCCTTTTAAAAAGAATAGCAATAAATAAATAATTTAGTAACTTGCAATGTACTTGTTTTGAATTCACATAAAAATATTTTGTAATGGTTCTAGAAAAGCTTCTTTAATGTGAAGGATTCTTTATTTTCCATGTTGTATGAGGTATGTCTGTTACAATAGATAACCACCCATAATCATTCAAAGATAAACTAAAAATGCATTTCATAATACCTTGCATCTTGTCACATTTATATATCACCGTGAACTCAGATATAGATAAAAATAAATACCAATTCTGTTAATGTATAGAAGTTTCCAGGTTACATCAGTTCTCCATCTTCGTCTGTTTTGTGACAATTGCATGCTATTGGTCTTTAAGTCATGCTTACATAAGTGAGTAGACATGCCCTGCTATATTTATGGGGTTCTTTGATTGGAATATAAGGATTTTTTTCAAATGAAAAACTATGTATTTGGGTGTGGTTACTGACTTTGTGCTCGTTTGATTTACAGCTCGGCCAAATCCACCCTTCGACTTGGAACTGACCGGTCAGCTAGAAAGAAGCATTGAACTCTCATGGATACCAGGAGATGAAAACAACAGTCCCATTACAAGTATGTTTGTTTGTATCTACTATACCACACTGAAAGTGCTGTTCTAACTGTTCTCAAATTCCAATTATTTCTGGAATGAATTTTGTTTACGGCATGGGAAAATGGTAAATTAATTCTCTACAGCTGCCATTTGTTTATAAAACATACCCTTAGTAACTACTGCACAGCCAAGCAGGAAGACCTATTTACTGCCCAGAAGAGCTGGCCTTTTTTGTTCAAACACTCATGCTAGATAATATAGAAGCTATATATACTGGTATGAGGTCTGTCTGACAAGGTCCAGCTTTATGGAGATGTAGATAACAGACTCGTTCATTGTTTCTGAAGGAGAGAGCTACCAACATCTTCCATTAACTCTTTTTGTAATTCTATGAGTTTGAAATAGCATCAGTACCACCATCATCAGTGATTTTCTATCACTACTGGCTCAGGAGTTTATTCTTCATGAAAATATTAGGTAGATAGTTTTTCTGGTTTTGTTTTTGTTTTGGTTTTTTTGTGGGTTTTTTGTTTTTTGTTTTTTTGGGTTTTTTTAGTCAAGACAGTTAAAAGAATAAACCATATCCATAAAACTAAAGCATAAAATATCTATAAAATTTTGAGAATGGTAAATTGATTTTAAATGCTGTTATTCTTCCCAGTAAAACGTGATGAAAGACTCTTGCTTATAGTGAACAGAGAGGATGGAGGGGGAATTTAGGAGCAAAAAACAAAGATATTAACATTTGTTTTCCAAAAAATCGTGGAATCAGAAAAACTTTTTGGTGTTACTTTTTCCCTATGAGTAACTTAATTCAGTTATTTCATTATTTATATAATGTGTTTTTATATAATACTTCCACAAGTTGCCAAGACCAGTACATGTAATGTTTGGAATTAATTATTTAGACTGACTTACTGGGTGTTGCTCTCCAGAATTTGATTCTGGTTGTTGTCAACACTGAAGATAAACCATAAGGATCAGGTATCTGGAAAGGAAGATTTGTAAAAAACAGAATCTCACAAGTTTCTGAACAGCATCAAAGATTTTGATGGCATTTTAATAAAACACTATGTGATTTTTCTGAAATTTTACAGTCTCAGGCATCTCTAATGTTTATCAACTAGTAATATACCTTAAAATATAATTATGTAGAAGATCAACTTAAATAGTTGAATAGTGGTATATACATATACTTTTATTACTATTCTCATTTTTTTTTCCATTCCAGCAGACACAAGTGTTGTCTTTCTGTAGGAATGAGATTACACTGTTCCAAAAAAGTCAATACTAGGTAGTGTTGTCTTTTGTAGGCTTTTTTAGAATGAGGTACTGTATTCATTCTCATATTGGAAACTGAACTCTTCTAACTAAATAATGCTGGGTTTAATTATAATACATTTTCTAGTGCTGCATGGTCTTCTTAGAGGCTGCAAAATAAGGCTTTTTTTTCCTAAGTAAGCCTATTTCTTTTGCTGCTGCTAGCACTTCAAAGTGCGGATGAAGATTCAAGGATTGCACTTCATTAGGAATGATCTGTTTGCACAGGATGACTGACATGCTAGAATCTCTCTGAAAGCTCAGATAGTTTTTGTTTTTTCCTTGAAGCTGCCTATAAATTATTCTACTAGAGTTGCAGGCAGAAGGCCAGTGACCAGGGAAGCAAAATGCAGTAGTGAAAACCTTTTGGGCATGTAATATTCTCACCTTTTCAGTCAAGCTTTTATCCAGAAAAAGTCCCATCCCAAGACCTGTATCACTGAGCACACAACAGCAGCAGCAACTCCGTAATTTGGGGTCAATTCTGCCTCTTCTTCTTACTACTTAGGTCAGAATGAAATCCACCAGCCTTAAGTCCAGAAGGCTATGATTAGTACTACTTACCTCTTTTACATCTTACTCCTCAAATTGTTATGCATTTCTCTGTGGTGCTGTAAGTATTCTTCTAAAAGAAATTTCTAGGTGCCACTCAGAATATTTTTAGTAGTGTGAACAGGATGAATCTTGAGTCATATTCTGTGTCCACCTATACATGAGATAGAAAAAAAATTCTTGTTACAGAACACACAAGTATTTGAAAATCAAGGTTCTCTGAAATGTACTCAGACTGTACAGTCTTCTCCCATTTATTTATTGTGTCCTAAAAATTCCTCCTAAGTCTTTCAGAATTCATATCTTCCAGCAGGATTGTTTGGCTGTTTCACATGTGTTAAAAAATGTCCTTTTGTCTTTCAGAACGATTTTTTTTTTAATTCTACAAAACTGTTTATCCCTGAGGTTATATGCTTTGTAGGGTCTTAACAGTCATAATGTTCACACAGAGAACTCTTAAGAAATTTAGTTTCTGAACATACATTCCCTGATTTAATTTGAAGGTAATGAAAAGTGCTCTCAAAAATCTTCCTCAAGTATAGGTTCTTGACTTAAAATAGGTTTTCATTATGACAGTTTCATTGGGGAAAATGGAATATTCAGGGAGTTTTAAATGTATACAGTTATTGCATGCTGTCTACTTGATACAACTAAGAACAATGTATTTGGCAGTCAAATTCCACTTCCTTGCTGTGACAGTTCAAGTGTTCCCATTAAATTAAAATCGGATACCTGAGAGAGAACTCTTGTAATAATGTGTTACCTGAGAGATGGCTGCATTAGTGACAATAGCAAAGGATTAAAGTAAGGGTTTATTTATTACATTTCACCTATATTTCTACTTTTGATATCCACGTTATAGATTTGCGTTACGGTTTATGCATTTCCATGTTAAATTCCACGATTTTTGAAAGCGTTGTTTGGAGCAATCCCTTCTGGCTAGCTCATTCAGAATTGCCTATACTTGTCTGGGAAGTTGTTTCAAGCTTTGACATAAAGTTGGATTCAATTCCCGCTTGCAGACTTTGTAATTGAATACGAAGATGCGCTGCATGAACCAGGAGTGTGGCATTACCAGACGGAAGTCCCTGGCTCTCAGACAACGGTGCAGTTGAAGTTGTCTCCGTATGTCAACTACTCGTTCCGCGTGATAGCTGTCAATAGGATCGGCAGAAGTCAGCCCAGCGAGCCATCTGAGCAGTACCTGACAAAATCCGCAAGTAAATAACTGTCCCCGCTCACCAGTCGTTGGTTCCTGCTGTGAATAGCATTGAATGGAATCACACGGCAGCCATTCTTGTTCACGTGCAAATATTTTGTTTTTAGGCCCTGATGAAAATCCTGCTAATGTACAGGGGATAGGCTCGGAACCTGATAATTTGGTAATAACATGGGAGGTAAGATGGGTCTTATTTCAAGATTTCATCTATTTTCAGGTTTGAGTAGCTTCTTTTAAATTTTTTTGAAAACCAATCATGAGAATACCCAATTGCTTGCTTAAAATCTTCTTGAAAAATAGCTAAATGCAGACATTTCCCCATCTTCATTTTAAAGAAAAATGGATTAAAAAAAAAAAAATTAAGGGAGGGTCATATTTCCTTGAGTGATTTCTCAGGATAAGCAAATAATTAGGTAATACAGGATGTTTTGCTGCCAGTTTAAGAAAACTTGAAAATATAAAGGGAGGTTTATTTCAAGTAGAGTCTAATTTTTATGTGAATTCTAATGTTCATATTACTTCTACTGTCATCTTTTTGAGATCAACTGATCATTGTGCACTTTCCTGCTAGAAAACTTATGTTGAAGTTACCTCTATCATGCCCTTGCCATCATGACAGGAGCTCAAGGAGAGCCATGTATAACCAATTTGCCCTCCTGGGCAAGAAATATTGTCTGTTTACAGGGGGTACACTCTTTAGAGGGAGTTGGTGCAAGTCTGGTTTTCTCTCTTCCACTTCTTAAGAAATATTTGAAAACAAAATATATATACAGAACTTACAATGTGATGTTTGTGTAAAAATTAGCCACCAACATCATTCAATGTGCTTTTTACCAAAAAGTGAAAAGCAACTGAAGTGACCTCCTGTAAAAGCTAAACTGCATAACTTTCAGCGGTGCTTCACTGTTACAGAATACAGTGGTAAATTTTCAGTGACATTTTATGAAAGAATCAATGTATTTCCTTCTAAGTTAATATTTTTCAGACGCTTCAGAATATTTAAAAATTATTTCTTTTCATTTCAGCCTTTAAATGGTTTTCAGTCTAATGGACCAGGGCTTCAGTACAAAGTCAGCTGGCGCCAGAAAGATGTTGATGATGAATGGACATCTGTTATAGTTGCAAATGTATCTAAATACATTGTGTCTGGTACACCAACTTTTGTTCCATATGAAATAAAAGTGCAAGCTTTAAATGACTTGGGGTATGCACCAGAGCCATCAGCAGTGATTGGACATTCAGGGGAAGACTGTAAGTTTTGTATTTTGACTCAGTTATCCTAATTAAAGGGAACTAAATGTGTATCCTAAATAGGTATTTAAAATGCTGAAATATTGATAAGGGGGATAGTATTTTTTTAAAATTAAAATTAACAATTCCAAGATAGTAAGGCTTCATAATACTCTGTAGTATCAATCCTTAAATCGTAGGAACATTTTTTACCTATTCCATGAGTACAATGCAAAGACTCATTCTAAAAAAAACTACATTTGTGTGGTTTCTAATTCTAACTAGGTGCTTGTTGCATCCTTTCCACACAGTGCCAATGGTTGCTCCAGGCAATGTGCAGGTTCATGTCATTAACAGCACATTAGCAAAGGTGCATTGGGACCCTGTTCCACTAAAAACTGTCCGAGGACACCTTCAAGGGTACAAAGTAAGTATGGTCAAACACATTTTCCTCCTTGTTTATTAAAATAGATCAATCTTCCAATATGTGATTGTGTCCAGCTTGAAGCAGCTGACCTGTAGGAGAACTCGTGCTTTTCAGTGAGCGTGCCGGTTCTGCTGACGAGAGCAACAGCTTTGATGCAATTCATACAGAGTTCAGCAATGTTCCAGCCTTGCAGCACTAGCTTCCTGTGACATTGTCCTTGAGGAAAAATGACATATGTTTGCCATCAAGCTTGCACATGTTACACAGATTAAAATATGGTAACAGTTTTACAGATCTTTTTCCAAAGTAATTTAGAGGATGTGAAGAACTAGTTTTTGTAGGAGTCTCTTCTGGGTCTAATGCTAAGATTACTCATTTTCTGCTTCAGTATGACTAATCATGTCTTTAATTCAGAGTAACTGGATACTTGCTAGGATATGCTGGATTCTATGTCTTCTTGGAGGCCAGGAAAAGGCTCAGTGTAAAAGCTCAACTTAAGGAGATATGAAATGGTAGAAGGTGCAGAGTGTCCATATAATTGAAGGAAGCTTACTATGGTAAGGTATTGTGCTACCTTTGGTAACAACTGAAAAGGCTGTGCTAGAGAAAAAAGACTGCAATGAATAGAGAAGGAGAGACAGAAGGACTTCAATTGAGATTTGAAACTGGTGTCCCTGGGGGATAGGGAAAAGTTCCTTCAGTGAGGATATACTGACATCCTATGTAACCATAGAAGAAAATCAAAGTAATTCCTTCATTGCTCCTCTGCAAGTTTTCTCTAGAGAGTGAAGGAAGATATTTTTGAGGCTCAAACCGGTTTTGGATGGACTGTAGACATCTTACTGAAAGAATGGATAACTCCTGCCTCTCAGATAGACTGGATCACAGACCACAGACCAATGCAGTTCCCAGCCAGAACTTGCTGGGAATTTTGAACATGTTGTTCAACTGGTTTTGAGCATTAGCAGAAATGGCAGGTGGTAGTCTGCACCCGGTTGTGTAGACTGTTTCTGGACAAGGTCTGTTTCTGGAGCAGGAAAGCTCTATGCTTTTCTAAACTAAGCTTCTAAAAATTGCAGTTATTTCTATGTATAATTCATGGACGCTCATGGAAAAGCTCAGAGTTTTAAAAAAATCAGAACAACTAAGCATTCACTGGGGGTTTGTTTGTTTGTTTGATCTTTAGGTTTACTACTGGAAGGTGCAGAGTCTATCCAGAAGGAGTAGACGACATGTAGAAAAAATGATCTTGACTTTCAGAGGAAACAAGACTTTTGGAATGTTACCAGGACTGGAGCCCTATAGTTCTTACAAGCTGAATGTTAGAGTTGTAAATGGTAAAGGAGAAGGACCAGCAAGCCCAGAAAAAGTATTTAAGACCCCTGAAGGAGGTATGAAATGAAAAACCTAGATATTAAACTTAAATGGGGTTTACCTGGACTTCATAAAATAATAATCTGACTCAATACAGTAATATTCTTAAGACTTAATAATTCGTTACCTTTTAAAAGTTAATATACTTTGTATTTACTCTATGTTCTTTTTAAAAGTTCCTAGCTCACCCTCCTTTCTGAAGATTACTAACCCAACATTGGACTCTCTGACTCTGGAGTGGGGTTCACCCACCCATCCAAACGGTGTTTTGACATCATATACACTGAAGTTTCAGCCAAGTAAGTTAAATATGAATGTATTTTGGGGTTTGAACTTTTGATATTTCAAGTTCTTTCTGACCCAAAACATTTTTAGATTCTGTGATACAACTGTAATTTAGGCAATGTATCTAGCAAATAATAATCCATTTATGAAGAAAAAGTTATGTTTAATTTATAATGTACAAAATATATGAATGCATTTTATATGTCAAGCTTGAAAAAGACTCACAGATTTTGATAATATAGATAACTATACTTGGAAAACTTTCTTTGCTGTACAAGTTCAACATTTTTATTACTTTCATTACTTCAAACTGTAATTCACAGAAAAATGAAGATGATGTCCTACTTATAAGTGGTATCCAAGTTAGATGCAAGATCCTACTACTTAAAAATTCTATATTCTAACTGCAGAGAAAATGTTACTAGAAGTAAATCAAAGTATGTTCAGTTATATTGTTGTCTGCTTATCCAATTTTCATGGAATAAAAATTTTTAAATGTGCTACTTACTCATCACAGAGCTATTATATCACTTATTTTGGATCCCAGTTTATTTATCTGAGAAATTTCTCAGCAGTGACACTGGAAAGGAAAGAGTTTCATATGCATGAAACAGATAAAGGAAGTGTACTTTCTTCCATTTATCAAATTCCATTGTTCTTTGGCATTAGACACAAGTAGCTTCAATGTATTCTTTTCCTAAGCATACTGAACTTAGAATTTCAGAATTTTTCAATGATCAGGGCATAAATTCAGATGATTTGCACTGAACTATGTTTCCTTGGATTCAGAGATTTATGAGAATGAGACTTGTTCTTAAAAACTTGCTGGTTTTCTATCTCACAGTTGGATTTTGGCACCTTTACACAAATGAGACTTCTTTTTGAAAGTGTAGATGCAACAGACAAGCAAATAAAAATACATACAAGGCATAAAAATCCTTTTTAAACACAATGACAGTGTATGCAAGTTTCCTAATTTTTTCTGTTTTTCCCTTTTTTTTGTAACAACAGTCAACAACACACATGAATTGGGTCCCTTGGTAGAGATAAGAATTCCTGCCAACGAGAGCAGCTTGATATTAAAAAATTTAAATTACAGCACCCGGTACAAGTTTTACTTTAACGCACAAACTTCAGTTGGATCAGGAAGTCAGATAACTGAGGAAGCAGTAACAATTATGGACGAAGGTAAGATGGGTATGTATAAGGAACGTCCATTGAGTTTAAAAACCACTACAGATTGTTTTAAACATCGGTATCTAAATACTGCTATTGCTTCCTTCCACTAAGCAAACAGGGCCAAGCAATTTTTTTTTCCTAGGGCTTTCTTAACTGTGTTATACACTAATAAAGTATTTTAAATACTTTAAAAGAAAATACCTGTTAAGGTTTTCTGCTGTAGTTCTTTATACCCAAAGAAGTATAAAACCTCTTCTTTTAATATCAGTTCACAAGCTCTAAGACAGACATAGGCCTTTGTGGGCTTCAAGTTTCATGTAACTTTATGTATTTAGAGGTTTATTTATTCTGCATCATTGACCAGCTTTGGTCACAGACAAAAAATACAGGAATTATGCAGGTTTGTGATTAGAGGAAGTTATTCTTTTTTGTAGAATGCAGCAGCTTCTGTGAAATCTAAATTGCTTTAGAACTGGCAAAAATATGTAAAACTGTTGAAATAAATTTGTCATCTATGGCCCCAAGTAACCGCATAGTATTTTAAAAACCACCAAGTATATTGTTAAATCCTGTCATCATTGATTTTTATATTTGAAGCCATTCTAGAGCTTTGTTAAAGTTGTTTTTTAATTAAATATGGATGCTTAACAAAATAAGAGTAATTTAAAGCCAACAGGAAATTTTGAACTTTTTTAATCATTTTGATCATCTTGATATTACTAAGTCTGTTTTGGTACCATGTTTTCACATATTTTTATGCTTAGTGAAATAATGGTTTCTTGTAATTGCCTTTAATGAGTTGCTGTTCAATGCAATTTCTGTGACAGGGTATTAAGTTTGCATATGAACTGCATTTATTTTAAATCTTCCACCCTAACAAGCATGAGCAATAAAATTTTGTAAATGCATGTACATTAATTTTGTCTTGTAGTAGTCTGTCAGGGTTCACCATAAGTGGATTGTTTCTAATTTATTTGAATTAATACATTTTATCTAGTCTGCATGCTTTTTACAGTGAAATTATATATGTACATTTCCTTTGGTGTTGTATCTAATTATATAGTGTTCCTATTCTTGTTTTCCTCCATTAAAGCTGGTATTCTCCGTCCTGCTGTAGGTGCAGGCAAAGGTAAAATGAAACTGCATGATTTATTAATGTGTGGATTTTGCAGTGTTGCAAATGGGGAAATTGCAGTGGGAAGGAGAGAAAATCTTGGAGGACCCCTTTTTGTACAAAGTATAATCAGTTCTGGAAGAAAACAGTTGTGGGGTTTTTTTTGTTTGGATTTGTTGGTGTTTTATTTTTAAGGAATACAGAATGCTTATTAATACCTTTCATCTGTTTATTTTGCCACAGAGTTCCAGGGGAATTCATTAGCTCTGCTACAGCAAAGTCTAATTATTTCTGAACATTTAAGAAATGTATTTCACTGTTCATAAATATTCAGGTTCCAGGTGCACTAGCACTGATTAGCTGGAATAGGAAAAAAAAGCACTTTTGCAAAGATTAATTTACTGCTTGTGCCCTGTGCATTTTTTGTTTTAAAAAACTGTCTGCAATCTTGTTCTCACTGTGGATTACTGCTACCCACTTGAACACATTTACTTCATTTGCAAGCCAACTGTGCACAGGAGACAGATGACTGACAATACCCTCTGCCTGTTTCTCAGTCTGAGTATCAGATGGAATATGTAAGCAAATGTCTTCCCACTGTTTTAGGTTCACAGATCTTGTGAGTGAATACTTGAGGGTATTTGAGTGAGTAGACCCTAGTATCATCCTTATTCAAGAATTTGGTAATATATAGTTCTTTATAACACAGTTTTGCATGCAGTTTTAATGACTTTTGATACCTTCATTGTCAGAAGCAAAGATTGTCCTGAGGTAGCTCAAACTCAGGAATGTCTCTTATACAGAAATGCCATTGAGTGACAGAGGTGTCATTAACACTAATGAATACCTGTGCTTCAGATTCCCAAACCATAAACATCACAACTCAATACCTGTATATGAAGCACCCACACTTTTTATAAACTTGGAAGAGGCAAAGAGATAAATTGTTTTACGTATAATTTCTTTTCACTTGATTATGAGGTGGATGATAGCAGCAATAAGAAAGAAATTCATTCACTCAGTCTAGTATAAATCAGGCATTATATAAATCTATGTATGCTTGCATTTGGGCATATATAGTATATATTTTTTATGTATATATAAGTGTGTTCTGATATCAGATGTGTTTCTGGTAAGTGTGTGAAGTTGTGGAATTATTTTCATGATGATTTTTTTTACTGTTTTAGTCAAGTTGTAGCTGAGAAGTCAGCACAGATTGGAACAATCAAACTGGCTTTAGTCCTGGACATGCACAGCAGAAATGTAAATTACATTCTCATTATTTATAGCTGACTCTAAAAACTCATGTGAGGAAAAATGGATTCTTTGTGTGAAACTGAGGTCTAATTATAGCTGTATGTGGCTATCAGAAAGCATCTTATTTGTAAGATCAGCTGGAGCAGCTCACATTTCAGAGCTGTCATCTCAGATTCTCTGAAAACAAAGCAGTTGTCTTTGTTTTTTGTTCCATGTTGTTTATGGTTTCAAAGTTTTCATGTATTCCTGTAAGCATACAACTTTTGAAATTGCACAGAAGACTTTGGACCTCCAAACAGCACGGAACTAAAGTTGTGACATCTGTTAGGACATCTGAGTTGCTGCAGGTCTGAGATGAATGTTCTCAGCCGTTACTACATTACCATGTTAACTGCTTTGCTACTGATCAGGGACCATGAGTAAGGAAAAATAGGATCATATTATCAAGATCAAGCACCAGATTAGTTGGTCTCATGAGTGGGTGGATTTGGAAGATAAAAGTGCTCAGCCCACTCAAAAAGTAGCTGTACCCAGCAGTGAACTTTCCTTTCTCAACTAAGTGCAGGAGGGCCTATATGTCTATACAGTTCTAAATAATTTGGATCCAAAGCCAGAACAAATTTAGATACTCCTAACCTTTTTGTGGTCTATCAAAAACATACCAGGTTTTTCATTTTGAAGGGCAGAGCTTAGCAGGAAAATGTAATTATCATTTTTCTATCAAATTGAATACAACGATCCTGGAATTTAAGCAGACACTAGGTCCCAGATTCAGCCAGCTGAACTGAAATTTCTGCATTTGATGTTTTCTACTGGATAGCTGCCTGTGAAAACCTGCAGCTTTGCCAGTCACATACATTAGACACATGGTCCTGGAGGGATTCAGATAATTTAAAGCTTAGTGAGCTGTGCCACTCAGGACATATTTCACTTCTCAGAGTAAAACTATAAATAAAAGTGCAGAGGGCTATATTGCTGTGGTAAATCTAAGGATCTTAATAGATTCAATATTTTTACTGTCACAAGCCTACATGAGTAAATCATGAGATGTTATTTACTATATGAAAAGGCTATTCTATTAGAGTTGATATTCCTATTTGACTTGCAATGTAATTTTTCCTTTCTAATACTGTGATGTTATTAATTACTTATATATTGTTTGATTGATTACATAATTGGTCAAATTAATGGTACTAAAAAGAAAAAAAAATCTTTCTCTTAGCAACCTCTATTCTAAATGTGTCTGAAAACTTCATACATAAAATAGAAATAATTATACTTATTGCTTGATATTAAGTATGCCATGCTATTATCATTTTTATATTGGCATCTAACCATAGTTATGAGGTAACAGAGGTGTGAGAAAAGTGGGGGAATAACCCAATTACATATAAGATAATTACAGTAGCAGCTGGAAAGTGACTCAGGTTATCACAGGAATCAAGTCTTTTCTGTCCTTTTCCATTAGAAATTTTAGATAACTGCCCTGTAGAGGAAGGAAGAGAATTCCAATTTGACTAGTTGTAGAAATGAAAGTTGCTGGTTGAAATAAAAGTCATAGGGGTGCATGTTTGTTTTAAGCTGAAGTATAGGGAGTCATGGCATGGCATGGCAGCCTCATTCCACAAGCCTCCTCATTGCACTTTTCAGTTTCTTTTTGATTGATTCAACATTCATTTTCGAAAGCAAGGTTTTGTAATCTGCATGCATGCAGACACTGTTAACTGGTAGTCTTGAAATGCAATTAAAATAAGTTTGTGAAATCACAGTAACACTTGAAGCTAGTGCCTCCTGTCAATGATACTCAGTCTGGTTTGTCCTGCTCATGTGGACTTCTCATCTCAAGTAGTGAGTTGAGTAGTCACACAGCTGGTGACAAATAAGTGTACTCCTTTTGTTACAAGGGAGAAAATCAAGTAGTCTGTCCTCTGGGTTTGAAACTATTCTTTTGGGGTTTCTGGCTGAATCACTAGTATGTAACTCCTCACTGTAGGCTAGAAATCAGTCTCAACTGAGTTTATATCTCTGATCTCATTGTAGAAGATCATATCAGTTTTCTTTGTTCTGTACAAAATGCAGTTCTTTAAATAATTATCTCTGCCCACCATCTGTTTTTCCTCCCTCTTGAATCATTTCACATTATGTCCCCATCTCTTTTGCTAACAATTTCAAGCTGCTTTTACAGTCAAGTTAAGTGTAGTTTTTTCATATTGCTCCTTCAGCCACTCTCCCCCTGTGGACTTCTCCATTATGTATTTGAGTGATTCTTTCAGTACAGCCTGCTATGCAGAACCACTGTTTTGTCCTCTTTCAAGTTCTCTGGGAACAATGCTAATGCCTTGCATGCTAGACTAGAGAAAATGACAATTATCACTGTGCAAAAATTCCTGCAAATACCTTTTGCTTTGTAGATGTCATGCCAAATGCTCATCCGCGACATAATTTTTTGTGTTTCTTCTTTGGCTTCTGTATTTCTTACAGTACAAAAATACTCTTGTGATTGGCTTAAATAATCCCAGAAGTAACTAATTCCCATTTCTCACTGCCAGAAATGGAATTCACTCCTACTGTCATAACAAAGCTTGAATTTCATACTTTGAACATTAAAAAGGCAAAGGAAAATAAACCCCTTTTCTGTGTCTGACAGGCTCTGGCAGAATCTATTACCTTTGTCCTTCATTTTTTTCTTGTGCAGGTGTGGATTTTCATTTAAATTAGCTTTTATCTTTATATATGCATTTTAATTGTCTATGGTATATTGTTTTGTAGGGGTTTTTTCCCATTTGACACTATCTTCAAATTTGTGCTTGGCATTCACCCAACATTTTTTCCTGAATATCAGGTGAATTCCATGAAAATTCCTAAAGTTTAATCACTTTGGGGATTATTTGATTCCTTGTTCTTCTGGACTAAATCTTGAGAAAGAGTACCTATTTCATTGTTAAAATACCTTCCAATCTCATGCCCTTTCTTATTAAATTCTATTGATTCTCCAGCCCAGATATAACTGTTATTTGTAGAAACTGTGTTCATGAAAGGCTGAAAAATTAAATAAATCTCTGCCAAAAAGCTCCAGTAAAAAAAGCACTGGAATTAATTTGAGAAGAAAGGAGAATTTTATGTTGAGCCTAGGCCTCTTTCTCAACAATTGGCAAATGCTTTTATGTGATACTACAGGACTGAAGGCATACTCGGAAATGCCAGCTAAATTTTGCATTGTATCGAGGCAGGAATGAAAAAGCTTAATTTGCCAGTGGTAGACAAGTCCGAGTGGGTCTGTAATAAAACCTTACTTACTAACAGTCCGTTCCTGTGGTTTTTAGAGTGATGCCTTTGCCAGCACTGCTGCACAGTATGGGGCACGGTCACAGATGAGAGATCATAATGCCCTGCTCTGCAGGACTAAGTTTTCTGCCCACCCCTCTCCCTCCACTTTTTCCCAACTGGCATTTACACGTGCTGGGAGCTTCTGCCAGCTGACAATTACACATTTTCCATTTGTGAACAGTGCTGGGAAACATATTGAAGACCTGAGAGGTTAATTGTAATTAGAGGTGTGGTGATTGAGAAGACAAAGAGTCTGGGTGGATTGACTGCAAGCTTTAAAACTCATAACCAGTTCACCTCCAGGCTTTCATCACCTCAGGATCCATCAGCCACCTTTTATGTTCTTCTGTGTGTAGACATGTTGCAAACATGTCACGTTTAGCAGACTTAAGTAAAACTTGGCAGGCCTGATGTTAAATGAGGTCAAGCAATAGTGCAAAAGAGGAGAATTGCAAAAATAATAATTTTGTAAAGAAATAAGCTACTGAACAAATATCCTGGTGCACCGTATTCAATAGTTAAAAAAACAAAGAATTTAAATCTGACCAAATACTACATATGGGTAAATCTGTACAAACAGGTCTTGGTAAGAATCTGGTCCATCTGATAAATACAAGCATAAATCAGTCACTTGAGAGGATTTAGAAACTAAGATGCCAAGGAAATTAGGGTAACTTTCAAAGCAAACTTGATTGTTATATGCAATCATATGAACAGAAAGACTTTTACCAGATGCTTGAATCTAGCAGGCAACTCTTTAATGAGAGCAGAAACTGGAAATTTGAGATAAGATTGAGCGATTGTTGAAAGTGCTTAGTAATTCAGAAGCTCTCCATCATCTGGAGTCTTTCACAGAAGATGAGACAGTTTCCTTCATCCCCAAGTGCTCAGGAATGAGAAGAGAGAAGTTAGGGGTAATGCTGTGGTATCTCTTTGCAGGAGTACGAAACAGGTTATTGCTAACAGTTTTTTATGTCTTTAATATTGTGACAAATATCAGTCATACAGTTGGGCTGCTAATTAGACATCTTCCATGGATGACCAAAATCCAGGACAGTATAGCTTTGAGAAAATACAATTTAATGAAGCAAAACAAAGTCATATTTCAAATAGAAACCATTTGTTTTCTTTGCACAGCAAAAATGCTGAGATGGTTATTGACACAAACACCTGTTTCTATGTGTAAGGCAGGAAGGAAGTTTATGCATCCTGTCTGCAATCTCAGACTCTGCACACTCCTAAATATAGAAACAGCTTTTCTTTCCTCTTGCTACCTCCAAGTGGCACAGAGGAACAGAATCTAATCCCCTTGCCTTACCATAGTGTATGGTTACATAGACATAGATTTCCCATAGACAGCTCTGTCTGGCTTTGGTATTTCTTAAGGTGGTTTCTAGATTTCTAGTCTTAGAAATCTAGATGGCGCTTTTTTGTTGTTTTGTTTTGTTTTTCTTTTTTTAAATTAATCTAGTGCTTTCTCAGTTATTTTGTTCAGATGGTTTTAGCAATAAATAAATAAATAAATCTCTTTTTTATTCCTTTAATAAGATATTCCTTACTATTTTGGTTGGTGAAAGGAATTATATATAAGCACAATTTAACTACAAAAACATCAGATGGAGGAGCAGTACAGATTGAATTGCTGAATGACTACTATTGGAACAGAGTTAAGAAGAAATATCTGGTGCAAATAGGGGGATAAAAATATTATTTTATAAAACATTGTAATAATCAGAATACATTATTAGAAGAACAGATGAAATTTGTCTTATTCAGGTATTTTTTAAAATACTCAGAAACTGCAGTTTTCTAGACATGGTACTCATATTATTTCATCTTGTCCAAGAGGCCAAGCCATTTTCTCTGTGCATATAGCTTTGAACTTTTTTCCAGTTGGCCATATGGACAAAGCCAGCCTGTTAGAAGAAGAAAATCATTTAAGTGGATAGATTAATTCTGTGCAGCCCCTCTTGCCTTGATAGCAGGCTTTGCTCTTTTTATTTTCTTGTGTAGATGAAGCCATTGGAATTCTGTAATTTGTCTTTATTGAGACATGATGTTTCATGGTCCTTTGGGAAGAATTTTTAATGTTCCTAATATAAAATATATATTTTAGCAGGATAGAAAAGTCAATTAGACAGGGAGCCATTTTCAGTTGAAACTATTTCATACATTTGAGGAGCATACTCTTTGTATCTGCCCTATTACAGCATTAGAACTATTAAAATCCATTTTTTCATTAGTCATAGGCAAGCAGGGACACTGAGCTATACATCCATTTGTAACAAGCATTGCTGGAGGTAAGGTATGAGCAAAGAACTAAGGTATGAGAACAGAAGTGGCTAATTTCAGAATGCTGAAGAGAGAAGCTCTTCTTTTCACAGATTGGGCCATTTTCCAGATCTGTGGGAAGTACTGCTGTCTGACCGGAATGGCAGCAGTAAGGGCCAGTACCTTACAACGGGCAGCTCCTGCATTCCGGTCATTCATGTCCTTCTCACCAGAGTATTTTGATATTGGCTCTCCAATATCTGATGTCTAGTTTTCCAGTGTCTAAAGAGGCCATGAATCCGTGCTATTAACCAAAGCTGATTTGGGGAATGTCCTGTGAAAGCAAAGCTGCCGGTACATATGTGCTTTGGTTTTTTTTCAAATACATGTGTATCACTTAGCTGTTTCCTATTTTAACAAGTAAAATTAATTTATACCTGCATGATCTTTAAATGTGCATGTGTTATTTATTTAACAGGTAAGGTTATACTGTATTAGTTAATTTCTACTTTTCGATGCAAAGTGTTTTTACTCTTTATTTTTTCTTTCCTACTATCTCTGATGGTGAAGGATATTCAGAAATCCTTTTTGCAACTTCCCCAGTCATGCACACTGTCCGTCCAACATTCTATAAGGGTATTGTCTTCCTTTTTTATCACTATCAATGCATTAGAGCCAAAATCCTGTAAGGGCTTGCACTTGGGGCATTTGCAGTCCATGCCACATGCCATAAAGGGAGGAACGTGGCACCTTCATGCCTCCCTTCTGTCCTACCATTTCCCATCCCCCTGACAATGTTCTCACTTTCCAGCTGTCTGCATTTTATTTCCAGATGAATAGAAATAATGTTTTACAGAATTTTGGCAGTAAGGTACTTCTGAAGTATTTGGCAATTTTTTGTGGTACAGAGCATGCTCAGTAAAGTACACAGATTTTACTTTATAATTTTTTAGTGTAGTAACTGCCTGGGATTTAATTTCAAAATACAGTATTTTAGTCACTAATTTGCAGTAATGGAACCAATGAAAAATGTGCTATACTTTCCCTCTATGTGGTCTTAATTAACACAGTAACTTCCTTTTTTTTTTTAATGTTTGAAGTCACAACTGCATATTCTGCTTTGTTTTTCTATTGTGTATTTAGTTCAACCACTTTATCCAAGGATCAGAAATGTTACAACAGCTGCTGCTGAGACCTATGCCAATATCAGTTGGGAGTATGAGGGACCAGATCATGCGAACTTTTATGTTGAGTATGGTGTAGCAGGCAGTAAGCAGTCATTTCATTAAATTCTGCTAAAGTTTTGAGATGTATTTTTGAAGATTTTTATAGTAAATGGAGTCTTAAATTGACCCAGTGTTAATGATAGCTCTTAAATGTCCTAAATTATTTTTTAATTTGATTGAGAAGATCAAACAATTTTAATTTTAATAAACATCAATGTTTAGCAGGTTTTTTGATGAATAGATAGAGTATGAACCTTTGTTCCTTTGTATTATTTTATAAATTCTTTTGAAGGTGAACTTCTAAAAATGTAGTTTGCATGAAGTTTTTTACCATGAAGTGATTACATGTGTAAAAATACAATTACGTGCATTAAAATAGGATATAAGGATTTTCCTAAATTATGCCAAATTCAGGAAAGAAAAAAGTATAAAATAAGAGACCCTTTGTTAAACTAAACCTTAAAATAATAGATATATTTATGTACTCTTTTTGCTTAGAACCAGGTTTAAAACTTTGTTAATACTGATAATTATTATAAAAAAGTTAGCTAATAAAAGCAAGATACTTCTTTTCAAATACCTCGTCCTTATAAAATGATGACTAAAGGTTACTAATCTGAAAATTGGAATAGAAATGCATTTTTCTGGATATTTGCCAGAGAAATAGCTGAGACTGCCCTTGAAAAATATCTGAAAGAGATTCAGATTTTGAACTAGAACTTCATGACCAAAATAAATATTGACTGAAACTGAAAAAGCATAATTTAATTAAATTACTTAAAGCTATTTTAATGTATCTCATAATTACAAGTTCCATAAGTATTTAAAAAATAAACTAAATTTGTATTTCTTTAGTACAATGGAACAAATGTTTAAAATAGTTTCATAATTACTGTACAACGTATCCTTCAATATGCTGCATGCAATTTCTTACGCATAATTTTATATAATTTTATTATTTTTTAGAGAACAGCTATTTTCCTCAAATGATCCATAGTTTAGTCAAGTAACTTTAGTAGTATTTTGTCTAGAAACTTTCAGTAATACAGAGAAAACTAAAATTCCAATATGTTGTTTTCCTAAAACTTTTATAGGCAAAGAAGATTGGAAAAAAGAAATTGTAAATGGTTCTCGAAGCTTCTTTGTCTTAAAGGGTTTAACACCAGGAACATCATATAAAGTCCGGGTTGGTGCTGAGGGCCTGTCTGGTTTTAGGAGTTCAGAGGATGTGTTTGAGACAGGTCCAGGTGAGGCACACTGTACCAATTCTGTATCATAGTCAGAATCGTGGTAGAGCGAGCGCTGAAATGCTGAACTGCTTCTAGCCAAGACATTTTGCAGCTAGAATCTTTGCATGTTCCTTTTATAGAGCAATGTTAAATTCGTTTTTTAAACTCCTAAATGATGCCCGTACATTTATATGTAGGTTATGAATGTTTCCATCCTTTCAATTCACTCTACTTGACTGATGTTTGTACTAGGGGCAAGATATGCCCTGCCCACACTATGTCTGTGTGCTGTGCACTGAAGATGACCTATTTCTTATATTTCCAATTAATATAATTAGATGGCTGTATTTAAATAATGTCTCTTTTTATAGACATAAAATATTTGCATAATCAGAAAGTGCAGATTCAATTTGACGTCTCATGTAATTTATTTATACCAGTGTTAAGACATTCCTACTTGTAAATCTCTCTTTTCCTGCCATATACTAGTTTTATATGGATTTTTATGTCACACATCTATCCTGGCAATCAGTAAGGCTGTTTAAGTTCCTTATGTTCATATTGCAGTCCTATTTCTTCATTAGCAAATCAGCAATCCTGCAGATTACACTCAGGGAAAAGGTTCTATTGGGAGGTTTTTTTTGATGTTGTGCTGAAAATGTTTTTGCCATCACGTGCCATGCCATCATCATATTCTTGGTCTGCTGTTATTATTTTTGTCTTTGCTAGCCACTTCTGCTCATTCCAAGCATTTTGGTCAATGCATAGTTATATAGCAGTAGCCCCACCAACTCTAGAATGTTACATTATAAAAAGTACTTTAAATATAAAAATACACTTGAACATTATGCTATAATTGCCAAGCAACAACAAAGATAATGGGTATGCCAGTTTGAAAGTGTTTTTTTTTTGCTTTGTTTTGTTCCATTTCTGTTTACAGTTTATCATGTTGCAGGAAGGTTTGAAAACATGGTGCTGAATAACAGTGCTGAATAACAGTGCCAGGCAAATATGTATGGGCTGAACACAGAGCCAGAAACAGCTAATGGTACAAAAGGCTACCTGTGAAATGTTATGCAAATACACATCTGAAACCTAAAGGAGCAGTAAACAAGGATCAAAACTGTAATGCTTTTCAAAACAAGCTGCATGGAAACCTCCCTAAAAGCATCTTTCTGCATAGAAAGTACTAAGCCAGTAGAAAAGGATTCCTGTGCTTACCCTATCATGTTGACTCATGCCCTTGTATAGTTAAGGAAGAAAGGACTTAAGACACTCCTTTCTGCTTCTTGATAATGGAAAGTTTCAATGTTCATCATGAAATTATAAACATAGTCTACTTATTACAGAAAAATCTTGTGTCACAAGACACAAATCTTGTGCCTTCAGCCTAGGTCAAAGCTTTTTAACACTTCAAAAAGATGCAGTGGACAAAGAGGCAAACACTGGAATATGTCCTTAATTAGGAATGAAACTTTGATATTTCAAATATGAGACTTTCCCCACATTTTTTTCCTTTGATAAGCATTCCTACTCCTATAGAGTGTTTTCACAGTGTGTGGGTTTCTCTTTTTGGGCATTCCTGGTACAGTGTTCTGCATTGAGTCCTGCATTAGTGGTTCATCAAGATGCCTGAGGCAAATAATTTGCTTAGCGTAGGCAGGAAATATGGCATTTTTAAAGATGCACAAAGATCTAGAAACCCTTTCTTACTAGAAATGTAGTAAGTTAATACAGGAAGCTGCATAAGTAAGTTTTCGTCTTCCCATCTCTCTTGCATATTTTTATGCATGAGTTGTTTGGCTTGATGCTCTTTCTTAGTACAAATGAATGTGAATTGCGTTTTTGCATTTTGGTACAGTGTGTATTATACAACATTTAGTGCCTTTATGAATGCAGATATGCAAAACTAAAAATAATTTAAACCTTAATATGAAAAAAAAAATATTTGTAGTTCAGAGGAAGATTCCTTTTGTTCTTTTTTAATTGCCACTTTTAAATATTTATATATGTATTTATGTATATTTATATGTGGCATAAGGAGTATAAATACTTACATATATAAACTTTATATTCATAAGGCATGTAGAGACTTCTATGCAAAAATAGTTTAAATTCTTCTGCATATAAGAGTCTGTTTCTTAAATATCAGAAAACATAAACAAGTGCTGTGAAATCTCCTCATTGTATCTCCACAATAACCAGGCACATTAACTCATTGAATTATTTAAATTAAAATCAAGTCATATCTTTGCCTAGTAAGACCAAAAATCAGCATTTAAAGAAAGATTTAATTTTAGCATAGTACTAAAGTGGAGTGTACACTGGTCTCCTGTATGGAATGGACTGGAGATACTGTATCCAGAGATCAGAAGTGCTTTACATTTTCATAGAATCACTCAGGAATGTGGGACCATTGACAGCTGCTTTTCCAAGCTACCTGTCTCACAGTCCTTCTTCTCACACTGAGACATTGGCTTGAATTCTGTCTATTGAGCAGTTCTTCATAGAGTTTTATACTCTCTAATTTTAGCATAGTAGAAGCAGACCCCAAATGAATGAATGAATAAGAATGAATAAGATAGGTTTGGATGGATGTTCATCTTCCTCCACTTCGTATTTTCTTCTGTATGGAGCACGTATCCCTAACTCCTCTCACTCATCCCATTTTCTCCCCACAGTAAATACTAAATCAAGTTGCCTGTAGTGTGTTTCCAACAGTGGAGTAGAAAATAAGCTTCACCAAGATAATCCTCCTACTCTGTTGGAGACCAGTAGATCCAAGCACTAGACCACATAGATAATTCCTGTCCTTATTAGGGCCTGTAGTATTTTCTTTGTAGTTTGCTTATTATTTACATTATCTTCCAGCTACAGTCAGCATTTGGAGAGACTTAGTGCCAAGGAAAGGCTTCCCAGTTACATCATATTAAGCCCTCACTAATGCTAAATCATGGCAGTCATGATAAGTTAATTGTAGGATGAGGTATGGTTTGAGGAAAAAAGGAAGAAAACACGATGCTTAATAAGGTTTTAAGGGATTCTTCATTGTTGATTTTTAGTTTAAATTGAATGTTAGGGCTCTTGAATGACCCATCTGTTTCCCCATTTCAGAATGACGGGAATGCATTAAATAATCAGTATTGGATTTTTATTCATTTTGAGAATGCAATTGACGTGTTTGTGTGAATTACAATTTGCAACTTCATTTCAGTAGTCCAATTAATTCAAAATGGTTGAGAATAGTTTTGAAGTTTGTGGAAAGCAATGTAGTATGTGCGTGGATTTTGCAAAGTAGTTGCTAAGCTTAAATGTTAGCAGACTTCTTATATACTGAAAAGTAACTTCTTTGCATAGGTACTTGAAAACATTCTGAATAATGAAAATGCTCACAAAATACAGAATCACTTTTTTTCTCAATGCTATCTATTTTTCACAGTGAATGATATTTTTTTAATGAACATCATATTGGCTATTATTTACCTGAATTAGCATAGCATTTAAATTCAGCAAAACATGATTTTTCTTCTTTTGTCTCTAGCAATGGCAAGCCGGCAGGTAGACATCGCTACTCAAGGATGGTTCATTGGTCTTATGTGTGCTGTTGCTCTTCTGATCTTGATTTTACTGATTGTTTGCTTCATAAGGAGGAATAAGGGTGGCAAGTATCCAGGTATGCTATTTAACCAGGATAGTGAAGTTCTTCTGTTGGTAACCTGTTGAGACAGATCTCAGGCTTACTGGAAAATTCCATTTGCTGGTTTACATTTACACTGTGTATATCAGCCTTACCTTAGGAACCATCTGCCTGTTGGTAGGAAACCTACATCTATTTCAGCATAGTAGAAGGAACTTCTTCAGTCCTGGAGGGTTGTTTCAGTGCTTGACATCTCTAGAGAGGTTTGAGCTTTGTTTGGAACATCACCACTCGTGCACATTCCACTTTTTTGAAGTCCAGTGCAGATGGGTTTAATCCACTAACATGAGTTGAGTTAGAATTTGTTTGGTCAGAAAGTCCAAGTCATAGCCACAGGTTACTTTAAAGTATGTAAACTTCTTGAAGTTCATACTGTTAATTTGGACATGAAAAAGATGGCTGCATTTAGAAAAGTACAGAAGAGAAATCCACACTTTGTTTTATTCTCTCCTGCTTGTTTTGACCAGTGTACTTCTGAAAACTTTGTCAGGGAAAACTAAAAACTTTAGCTCTTCATAGGGAAATCTGCTGGAATAGAATAGGAGATTATTTTTATGACAAAATCACTTTATTAGGCACAAAAATCCTACTCTGCCCAATATAACTGTTACATTGTTTTGCAGAGAGAGCAAAGATTTGTAGTGACAGCAAAAATTAAGAGAAGTTTCTGTTTCAGCTGTCTATGCCTGTGAAAAAAACAGATAATTAAGGAACACTGTTACATAGAGTAATATGAAGGCATCTTCATAGGGTTTTTTTTCCTAATATTTGGATTTTTTTAAAAGAAAATGAGATAACAGGATATACAAAAATTGATTCAGGTGACTGAAACAAGGGAAGTGATTAAACTGAAGAGCGTAGGTAGGACATGGAATGAACCACCATCTAGAGGAGAGTAAAACTCAAGTTTTTGAGTAAAAGTGTAGAAAAACAGGGCAGCTGAATGCTAAGGTCATCATTACTTTGTGGATCCTTGATATTCTGTCCTTTTTGCTGCTACTGCAGAATTATTAGTTGTAAGGTGTAAGTTTTTTCATGCACAGATACATATACATACACACACACATGTATAAAATTGGACCTGGAGTGTTTATAAATAGATTTCCAGAATCAGTAGGTACTGATGTTTATAGCAGTGCCTTTGTATTTCTTGGGTCATTGCAAATGTACTGTTCCACAGGTAGTAACAAATGGAAAGCACTAAGTTAGGAAATCTATGAAAATTTAAGTTATGAACTCTTTTCCATCACAATGTTTGCATGTCATCTTGAGGTTGCCTGTGGTTTGTAGAAAGTAATCAATTACTTCAGTATGAAATTATCAGCAGCTTGATATATCTCAAGCTGTTATGCATTATTGCAATCATCAACTTAGTAAATTCTGTCAGAATTTATTCATATCCTTTTAAATAATGGCATACAAATCAATGATGGACAAATAAAGTACGGAAATTACCAGAGTTAAAGACAAGAGATTGTGTATTGGGTTATATAACTGTATCTGCTAGACAAGGGAAAGATTTAAATAGATGCCAGAAAAACAGAGATGAAAAGGCAAAGGGAAGAACCATAAATATAATTCTTAAAGTCAGTATAGTGTTTTATCCTGTCAACAGCCTTAACTTATAGGAATATATGTCATCTGTAAATACCTGACTTCTAAGGTGCTAGTGGATTTCTGTTTCAATGTGCTACATTTATTATTTTATAGGCACAAGTTATGTCTGGATTAGTTCCCACCACTGAATGAGAATTAAATTTAAAACCAGAATGTACAAGAGATACAACTGTGTAAAATTTAGGTTCCAGTGTATGTGACTTTGTATTTGGTTTGATCATATTGCAGAAAAGAATAAATTAACATACCATGCCTAGTATTTTGAGAATTAATAATAATGGAAAGAAATATCTAAAATTCTCTGGAAGTTTACTACATGAAATTAAAGCAAACCAACAGTGAACAAAAGTGAATTCAGTTTTATCAGTCAGTATGACAATAATATCAAGAAGGAATAGAGAGCATTGGTAAATAGAACTAAAAAATTCAAATTTGATTAAACAATAACTTTATTAATAACCTAAGTAAATAAATTATTTTAGTAGGGTTTTTAATAATTTTCTCTCTTTATTGCTACAAATAAAAGAAAAATTCTGCTAATATAGAATGATGTACAGTCATACTTGAACAAAAATAAACTTCTATAACTAATTAATAGATCTCTTTCTTTAAAAAAAAAATATATATTAGCCCAAGGCCCCATTTAAAAAAATAGCTTTTATTTAAACCACATTTCTGTCAAAAGTGATCAGTTTGAGAAATCAAGGTCTTAGATTTCTCATCTTGCAATCTCATTATAAAAATTACTCTTTCAAATATTTTAGTGAAAGAAAAGGAGGATGCACACGCTGATCCAGAAATACAACCTATGAAGGAAGATGATGGAACGTTTGGTTAATACAGGTGAGCAGCTGATACTGTTTGTCATGTTCACTGTTCATGTCACACATGTTCTGTATATAGTATCACACTTATTAATTTAAGACTAACTCTTTTTTCCATGTCAAAGATTCTGTATCCAGTGTTATTTAGAACTAAAAATAGCATTTCAACCTACCATTTAGAAAAAAAAAATCCAAACTTAGTATAAGCCATTTGCTAATGCAAGGTGAAAACCAGATTCAAACACAATTGTATGTGTTTGAAAGACAAAGTGTGGAATCTTTACTTACAAAGCCATCTTTCAAATTCCAGATACACTGTCCTTTCAGTTAGGGCACTATGTTGAGCCTGATAATTTTTGAAAATAAATTTCTGACTGAAGCTAATAAAGACAATCTGGTGTTGACTGGAAAACAAATACGTATAAAATAGTTGCCACTACTAACATCTAATCCAATACACAGAGGTGAAGGAGTGTTCTACAAGCAAACAAATCTCCTTTTCATGTATTTCAGTACAAGATACATAGCAAGCAGCTTCAAAGCATGCAACACAGCTCTTATTCCTGACTCCCTTCATAGTAAATGCAGTCTAGCCAAATCTGGAATTACCAAAAGTATGCCTTCGCAAGACTATTCATATAACAGCTATTAATATATCTTATTAAATAAGCAGTTTATTTGTTTTTTTGATTAGTACAAAAATAATTTTATTGTTTTCTAAATAGGCCAATATGATTATATTTTACATGGGTGTTATAATAGATTTTATAGTGCATGCTTGTGTCCAAAGCAGTGTAAAAGTCCTTTATTATTATAAAGATTTGGCATTTACAAATGTACATAGGAAAAGCAGGTTTTTTCAAGAAAGATCTATTTTATTGCCATAGCTTATTCATAGAAAGGAAAGGTAGGTATGTCTTGACCTGACAGGACTAGATGTACCGTTCTGAATGCTAAAGGAGCAGTTTCTGTATGTTCTTCTTTGATTAAAAACAATATAGTCCATTCTTAGGTTAATGAGTTCAGAATAGTATTTTATTACAGCTGTTAAGGGCATATGAATTACCTACATTCAACTGCTAAAAAGGGAAGTGCGAAGCAATCTTTGGAAGTAGAGTTTAAAAAGTACTGTGTAATTTTTTTCTGGGAAGCCTAGTTTTGATACTGCTGTATTGCTCCTCTGGTTCTTGATACTTTGAACTTTCAGCAGCAGAAACT
Source organism: Regulus satrapa (assembly GCA_013396955.1). Taxonomy (NCBI): domain Eukaryota; kingdom Metazoa; phylum Chordata; class Aves; order Passeriformes; family Regulidae; genus Regulus; species Regulus satrapa. Next base: position 860,014 of record VWZN01017261.1, on the reverse strand, counting down.
GACCTTATGTACAGAATTGTATAAATGTTTTGACCTCAATACATGTTTTCTCAGGCCTGGATTAAGTATTCAAGCCTGCTTTCATGTGTGACCTGTAGCAAGATTTGAATTTATGTCTCCATATTTAAGTGGCTTGAGTTAATCTAAAGAATGATCTGGAGCTTTACTAAATTATTTTACAATGCATTTATTCACTCATATCTAGTGAATATGGGCAGATGCATGCCAAGCTTTTACACTTGTTCACATGAAATTCATTCTATGTACCCTACGAAAACTCCTTTTTAAAATGTATTTCTGTATAATTAGTCTATATTGGGCTTTCCTCTTTTTTCCTTAGAGACAGGGCAGGAGCAGCAACCAGTCAGATTACAGAAGATATCTTGTCATCCTCTCTGCAGCCCAGCATCACTGCAGTCACTCAGTTCCCAGTTTGTCTGCCTCACATGATGCGGTGCTTCTTTGAGGAAAAAGGGTATAGGGTTTCCCTTGGAAAAAAAATGTAATTTTTGAAAGATCTAGGAATTCGAGTATTTTGAACTTTTTTCATCACTTCAGGTCCATGTCTGCTTGGACAGGAAAGAAACTGGACAAGGAAAAGAAAAGAAAAGGTAGCTGTGCCAATTCTCCTGAAGCAGACCCTGTCTTTACCAAAGCAAAGTCTGTGAGATCTGACAGATCCAACTTCTTCAGAAGGTCAGGGGATCAATACTCCAGCACCAGATCAGAGACCTCCTACACCAGGAGGAGGGCTAGGCAGTCTTCAGAGCTTACGAGGGTTAGTTCTGTCTCTGCTTCCCTCTGCCGAGAGGAAAAGAGGTCAGACGAATGGAAGTACAGGCATGGCTCTAGACATCATGCTTCTGAGCAACACATAATGGGGTCGGAGGAGGGCTCAGATTCTCAGGCAGGACAGCCATCCCCTTTCCAGCAACCCCTCAGCTCCAACTCAGTTGGTGGCCTACTGGCAAGGCAGCATTCTTCTCTCCAGCACTGGTGTAGCCAGACCCCAGATGGCAGCTCAGATTCAGAGGACACTCAGAGCTCCTGCCACAGGAAGGCAAGACCTTCGACTGCTACTCACTTCTCCGAATCTGAAAAGAATTCACTCATGAAAGCTGTAATCTTGCCTGAGCTGGCCACTGTCTTAAAGGATGCTTTGACAGCAGCCAGACAAAGCATAACATCTGTGGCACAGGCTAGGTCCAATTCAGTAAAGCATCCCAGGGTACCAATTGCAGAAGTTCCACTGATTCCTTTAGAAGCATCTGGTAGCAGTTCCCAGACTTCTGAGTCTGATCGTTTGGACAGCTTAAAATATCAAACAGCTTCTGGGAAAGAGAAACCTGAGGCTGACAAGGCCTTGGAGGTTGGATCAGCCCTTGAAGATGGGGAGGTGGAACCTGAGTACCCTACAGAAGATCCAGAAGGACCAGATCCTCTGCGCAACTTCAACATGGAGAATCAGAATTACCTGTTTGAACACATAAAGAGGGTGCTAATGCTAAAACCTTGCCAATCTGAAAGTGCTTCAGAAGAGCTGCTTGTCCCCTCTGAAGAAGGCAAGGTAGATAATGCACTTCCTGTCCATTCAGCTGTGGAAGATCTTGTCTGCAGGATTTGGGGAAATCCTGAAGCCAAGCATGAAGCTCCACCAGTCCTACGTAAGCTCTATCCTCTTCCAGTGGATAAAGCTGCTTTGTGGGGAACCTTGCCTGAGGTAGACAGAGCATTGGCTACTGGTGATTCTGTACTGTCAGTGCCTGATAATACAGATGCTCTCCCTAAAGATCCTACTGACAGAAAGATTGAGGAAGCAATTAAAAGATCTTTCAAGCTAGTTGCAGCCCAGCTTGGAGTATCTATCTATTGCACTTATGCTTCTAAAGCTTTACTAATATGGTTAGAGGAAGAACGAGCCAGATTCAAAAAGAAATGGGTCCCATCTGGTGCCATGCAGAGGAAACGCAGGCTGTGTAAAATTGCAGCTAATTTTATCCATGATGCAGCTGAGGATTCTCTTAGACTCACTGTTAAAAATGCGGCATGCCTCACTGTAGCCTGGAGAGCTCTGTGGCTGCGTCCTTGGAGCTTGTCGCTAGATCTGAAATGTAAACTGCTGTCTTTACCATACACAGGGGGCAAGCTGTTTGGTGAACCCTTAGTCCAGATCATGAAGGATTTCTCAGAACACAAACAATCCCTACGACAGAGGAAAAAAAAGAGCTCTGTTGCAAGCTCTTCCTGTTCTCCTCACAAGTGTCTGAGCTCCTTGCGTTCTCCTCCAAAGTTCAAAGGAGGGAAGGGAAAGTATAAGGTCTCACAATCATTGCATGCCAAGTATGAGAAGACATCTCATTTTCAGAGAGATACCAGACCATCAAGAGCAACTTTCTAAGAACATAGACTTACTTCCTAGTTGCTCAGGAACTGAGAAAAGGGGAAGATGTGAAAATGTTTCAATTTTTCTGGACAAATAAACCCAGTGGTTAGAAAATTAGTTGTTTCAAAGTAAGATTTAAATTATGAAGTTACTTAAATCTTAATGAATAATTAAGATATTCTAGAGAAATCATAGCCCTCAGTTTAAGGGGAGGGTTTCTTCACATTTGATTTCTAGGCTTCCTAGTGGTCTTAGTATGGTTTGGATTTGTTTGAAGTTTTGCACTCCTCGACTTCAATTAAGAGAATACTTTCTGTGTGAGAGTTGGCTGGTCTGCAGGACCAGCCAACATCAGATTTTTCTGCCATATTGATCTAGTGAGGGAAATAATGCTTTAGGAAATGCAGGTGTTTCAGGAACCATGGAATGATTGTGGATGCTATATTCCTATAACTGGATGGATTCCTTCATTTTTACATAATAAGGGAAAACTGTGGCTCTGTAGCAATCTGCACTGCATTCTCAGTGGTTTTCTGAGTCTCAGAAGACTGAGACAATAAACAGTGGTCAGTAATTGTCTACCAAGAACCTGCAAGAAACAGAGTAAGTACCACAGATGTGTGTTGAGGTCAGTGTAGGTGCATAAATCAGCCTAAATTTTCTTCCTGGTCCATAAATCAAGAGAAATTAAGAAGTTAGGACATCTACAGACCCATAGGTTCATGGGTAGGAAGACTGGAAGGAAGCAACTACAAGGGCAGAACAAAAGTCCAGTGGTCTGCAGAATGTTCTTAGGAAGATGAAACAGAGCAAGGCAATTACACTAGTAGGATTGCCAGTGTGGTAACACAGGATATTTGCACATTTTGGTGAATTATTTTGCCTCTTTTCTTCAATATTTTGACACAGTATTTTTCTTAAAAATTCTAGGATATGCTGTGAGACACTATGGCAGAGAGTTCTGGGATTGGTAGATAATATATTACTCTTCCTTCTTCTTCTGAGTTGATTAACAATGAAAATAAAGTTTGTAACTACAACTGTGGGTTTTTTTCTCTTGTAGTTACTTAACCTGCAGCTTAGGTGTGTTTCCTCAGGGACCTAGCCACGATTTGTGCCTCAGGACTGTAATTCTAAGCTTGGTCCCTTCCAGAACAAGAGATTATCTCAATGGACTGCCTGAAGAAATGAATAGTCCAATTGGATTTGGCAGCAGTCTTATTGTATTCTAATTTATGCACATGTATTTTCTTTGAAAATTCTTGTTTTAATTCTTGAATACTTGTGTGATTAACAATTTTTTCAACACATTGCTTTTTAAAGCCAGAGTTTTATCACCCAGCTTCTGCCAGGATTGAAGATTGAGCATTACAGAGATGTTAATGAAATACTACTCAGAAGACTAATATCGATGTGCTTAAGTCTTAGCTAAATAAGAAATCGTAAAATGGTTTGAAGTCAGGATTGACTCTAATAATATTAGGACTCACAGTCCTAATAATTTAGGAGTGTGAGCAGGAGCCTGTTAGGTATAGGGACAGATTCTCCTGGAGTATGAATAGCAGAAGGTATTTCTATGGCTTTACCTGATTGCTTTTACTTAAACATTTCTGGGCTATTGACCTGAGGTCACAGAAGAAGGAATTTACTACCAACAGCTTTCATCTTCTTCATCCACTTTCTGTGTCTCATAGCCCACAATGCTTTACCCACTTGTTTCATGTTGCCTTTCACCTGACAGTTTTGCTGTAAGGAAAAGTAGTATATTGCTAACCATATATTGAGTCTTTTTGCATGTCTGTGAATGTGGCAAAGTTTAGTTGGGAACTAGTTGCCTACTGGACTGCAGAGGCATCGTAAAAGTGTCTTCCCCATTCTGACTGGTTGCTGCATGTACCCATATCTAAGGAAGAAAAATTGAAAAGTTGAAAGAAGAAAGGAGATTTCAAGGTACATATTTCTTTCAATAACTGATAAGCTTGCGAAATGGAATTACTTTTTTTAAACAAATAAATTTGTACTTTGCACTTATGTTATTGTTACCTTCATACTTCTTATATCTTTTAATAATTTGCTTCAAGTTTGACATGTATTTCACTAAACTAAGAAAAAAACCCCATATTACTAGCAATCATTAATAATTCATATTTAAATAATGCTATTAGAGTATGCTTTACTGAAAAGAAGTGTATATGGTACATATAAATATTTATCAAAATGATTGCTAATATGAATCTTCTTTGATAAATTGTCATTCTTAAAAAGATACTAGTATGGAATTTATTTTTACAGCAAAAAAATAGTAAAACTATGACTACACTTAACTTCCATGGCTCTAAATAAAGAATTCATACCCATTCTCTCCTAATGTTTGGTTCCCTTCCACTATTGTTTTCTGACTATTAGTTATATGCACTACATAAATGACACTTTCAAAAGCTTCTTCAGTTTCCCACTGTAATTTTAATCAACCCAATTTGCACTTTATTTTTTTAATATCACAGTATTATACTAGGTACATAATAAAAGTCAGCAAGCAAAACCACAAACACAAATGGAAGGAAACCATGATTTATCCTGATTGCATTTTGAAATAGTTTTATGAACAATTGAAAGCAAGGTTGGTAAACGTTTTGGGAACAGTATCAAAATTTATGGCTTTACCATGTTTTGGCAATATAATATTATATATTTTACAGCCTAAAGTGTTCTATAGCAGCTTTTGCAGTCTACTTCTTAGCAACAAACAGATAAAACATTAATTTCTCCAGAAAACCAGAGCCCTATCTCTGTATTTGAATCCCCAGGGTACCAAAAGTATTGTCGAAAATATTGATGTGTTCAATGTGTTCACTTTTTTCTCCTTCTCCTATTTGTTTTGGTCTTTTCATCTTTCTTCCTCAATTTTTTTCTCTTCCACCCAAAACACTGTGTTCATCTAAGGGTCATAATCCAGTTTGATACAGGAAAAAATGGTATACCATGGCATATGTTTTCTTTTCTAATCCAGGAGTGTAAAGCATCTTGGATGATCCCACTTGTTTTTCCACTGCCAGAGTCCTGGCAGAACTTCTCTCTAGACTCACACAGTGCAACAAGTGAAGGAATCCCCAGGTTGAGATTTGATTTTTGCATTTGCTGTGACTGTGCTTTCACACCAGTGCTCGCCTCTGTGCAGATACGCTCTTGGGTAAATCTGCAGTTTTGTTTCTTTCTAATTATTGAGATAGCAGAATTCACATCCTGAATAAAATATAGAAAAATCTTATACACAATGCAACCAACTGTGTAAGTACTTCTTCATTGTTTGTCTTATACATAAACTTTGTTTGCAAAAACATGAATAAGAAAACCCTAAGAGCGACATAAAGCAGAAGTTCTCATACTCAGATTTTTCTATATTATAAAGGCAAATCAAGCTTTTCATTGGATTAGACACAAAAATGTTGATATTTTTAATACAGTGGCATAGTATTTATTTATATTCCAACCTAGTGAATTACACTGGCTAGGGTCATACTTTAGAAATTTGCACTGACATTCGTGACCAATTGGAATAAGATATAATTGCAGTTTCAATTTATTTTCATTTCTGCGTATTATGGTGTAAAGAATTACAAAGTTACTCAGCTGAAATTAAACAAACTATATGCCAGTGTTCTTTCCTCAATAGTCTTACCCAGAAAGCAGAGCTTCCCTAGGACTAGCACTGCTTACAATTTCAAAGGGAGGGCCTGGCCTTCATTTGACTCTACAGCCTGTTTTAATGACTATTAATACCTTCTGATGGGGGACATTGGAGAAACTAAACAGTGTATGAGTATTAAATGCTTGATTCCATCTTCAACCTTTTAAATATAGGGTCCTTCCAAAAATGAAATCTCTTCAGTATTCTCTATATAATCTGCTTGTTTTCACAGTGTTATAAACATTTTCACTTTGCTAGCAGCTTTTGCAGTCTACTTAGTATGGTCTTTTTGGAGTATACTCTTTCTTTGGAGTATGGTTACTGCCCTGTATGCTTGCAGCACCAGTGAGCGCAGATCAGTGACAGACATTTATCCTTGTGCCTTGTACACAGCAATGAGTAAAACATCAAGCCTGATACAGTCACATCTGGAGGTTTTGCTTTTGTGTGCTTTGAGCATGAAGATTTTCTTACATGTAAATAAGAGAGATATTCCTACCACTTTTTTTTCTGGTGTATATGCAGAATGATAAAATCTCTGGTATGCTTTTTCTGTAAGTATATGCATATTAGAGGTGGCCTTCTTTTAGAATTTAATAACTTTAAACTGTAATAAGAATTTAATAACTTTTAAAAAAAAGAAGGTGATGAGATTAGGAGAAACAGCTTGATGGAAAATGGGTATTATGGTTTTCTAGCAATGTTTCTTAACAGGGCTTTTTTTTTTTGGCTAACTATATGATCTGTGTGGCTTTGTATAACTTATGTTTTTTATATATA
>VWZN01017261.1:816528-840464 GCA_013396955.1 Regulus satrapa | reverse complement strand
AAAAAAAAAAAAAAAAAAGGAATAGAGAGTAAATCAAGGCTTTGTGCATCTTTAATTCAGTCCAGCAAACAGAAATAGACCAGTGTGTTACCATGTAGAAGAAGATCAAAGACACATGAAGATGGCCACATCAGTTGGCAAGATCACCCCTTTTCCTTACACAGGGCAGAGAGTTGCACGGGCACAGACATGAACATTTACCAAGGTCAGGAGAAACTAGCCTTTCCAATATCACAAGGTTGCTCCTCATCATGAGAATGGCCCCAAGCCACTTTAGCACACTCAAAGAAAGTGTGCAAAAATAATTATTTGCAAAGAATAAGTTAATTTGTTTCCTTTGCCAGCATTGGCAGTCTGGTCCGAGAAAATGGGGAAACCAGCATCACCAGATCTTTCTGAGTTAGTGGGATGCTGGCACCACAGCAAGCATCCACTAACCCTGCTGCAGAGCAAAAACGGAGACAGAGCAGGACTTAAAGGTATGTGCCTGAACCCCTCCTCAATTACTCTGCCTAGAATTACCAGTCACAAGTGAACTGTGTTAATGCCAAAACAGGGTGTCATTGCTGCTGAGGAAGGGCATGCTTTGGTGTGGAGAGCTATGCATCATTCTCGGGTTCTCTTTTGTCTTGCCTTAGTGGTTGACTCCCAAGATCAGCTGTGTAAAACCAAGTGGCTAGATACTATGCTTTTCTGAGAATTCACATTGTTATGTGTAATAAGTGTTGATGCAGTAGCTGTGGATACAACAGGTAGTCAAACTAAGTACTGAAAATGAACCCCTGAATATACTGTGAATTGACCACCCATTCATGCTCCTTACTGACCTTGTGATAAGCAGGATATTTTTACTCAATTTTTACTGCATATTTTACTGATGTGTTCTTACCTTGCATGCTGGTCGATAGAACAATTGAAACTGTTCTGATGACTTTTGGCTTTTTAATTCTGATAGAGACACTTGAGACCCATGTAAAGGAGCAGGATTTAGACATCAGCATGGATTTCCTAAGCACATTAACTTTACAGTAGATCTTCTCCTCCGAAAAACCCTTCAGAAATGAGTACACAGACACACACACACACAGTCTTTTGTTGTTTGAAACAAAAAGGCATTTGTCCTCACTGCATAAAACACTAAGAGAGCAGAATCCTGAGACAGCTTGTGTCATGCAAAATGAATATATTCCTGAGATGCTGCAGGTTGGTGGCTGTGAATCACAGCGCTGCTCAGGAGGTCTGTAAATCTCCCCGTGTTCCATTGCTTCTAACAGCAGGAGGTAACAAACTAAAATGGCATCAGGCAACTCTTCTAAAACTGAATGTCTTAGGGTTTAACCCCAGCTGGCAACTAAGTACCACACAGCTGCTGACTCCAAATGGTTTGCCTGGATAAATATGTTAGTTGAAAAGTTACTGTCCAGATAGAATAGCCAAAGCATTCTGCTTCAGTTTTGGCATGGGCCATGCATCACCCTTGCAAGAAAGGTTGTCAACTTCATTAATCTATCCACTACTTTTTCTTCATGCCTCACCATTAAGTGATATCCCAAATAATACTTGGGCACAGATAAAACTGAAATATATACTGATTAAAATAAATTGCAGATAGCTGAGCTGCATGTGGCTAAGTGTCAGTAATGTGATATTATAATTCCCAATTGCACCCCTACCTTTTCAACAGGTATGCTCAAACCACACACAGCATATGGTATTTCCACTGAAATATACATGTACCCAGGTAATTTCTTAGAACATTCAAACCAGTGCTGAAGCCTCCCCTTGTTCCTAAGATTCAGTGTAATTTTGGAACATGTTAGTTTGCATCATTCTGCATTACAGCAAACAATTGAAGCTAAACCCTAATGCAAATATGCATTATTGTTGCATATTTGTTGACTCTTGAGTTGTTGACTCTGCACTGGCCACAGGGGATTTGTCTCCACTGTTAATTAGAAGCATCCCTGGTCCAGGCTCAGTTCTGGGGCCCCAACCAGCCCCTCAGCACTGCTGTCTGCTCATTACCAGGCTGCCTCAAAAGGGTTCTGCAAGTGCTTTCTAGGGTCTCAGAGTTTCCTGCTCCCTGTTGGCAATGGGGACAGGACTGTGTGAGCTGTGGCTCCCTTCAGAGCTGTCTCAGCGTGTTCCATATGCCAGTTAGGATGCACTGCAGTCATGCTGCAGGAAGAATGCGATCCCGTACCAATACCCCAGCTTTAGACTTGGGGAGGGAGAAGGAGGGTCAGGCTGAGCCTCAGTGGGGGCAGCTCAGCTCATCCCCTGCAAAGTGGGATCCACACAGGGTTGTCAAGACCAGGTCTGTGCTCTTTGGTCTTGTGGCTACCACCACATGCTACACCTTCTTTAATTTGAGGACATACACATAGCTGCACTTCTCTGGTCCTGTGACATATGTGCCACTCTGAAAAGGGAGATGGGGAGAGAGGAAGGGGATCCTTCAACAATAATTACTTTAAATAAAACACCCAAAAATTACCCAATCATATTGTCTGAGACAACAAATAGCTGGTATAGAAAACCCATCTCTGCATGTGTATTTTTGCAAGAAGTGCAGTGACCATGCCTAGAGAAAGCAAGATCCCACTGAGTTCACCACACTGTGAAATAAAATAAAAAGTTGTACTAGTAGGGCTAATATTCTACCTTCTGTGAAGTTGAAGACTCTCCCCAACTAATGACAGTATAAAGTACCTGATCTTGTGTGTCTGGCATATTTTATTGCAGTGTTCAGCTTTTGCTCTGTGATCACAGATGAGTTTTACAACTGGTTAGATTTCCAAAGCTGCTTTCTTTTCTCTCATATGGCAAGATCCATTTCTTAAGATAATATGCAATTAAAATCTATTGTTTGCTTGAGACACAAGAAATCATCGCTATTAAAGATGTTATTTAAAGTGTGTTTTTCAAAATATTTTAGTTTTTAAGGACATGAACTAACAGCAAAAATGAACAGGACAAAGTGCACAGTTCAGAGAATATGCACACATCGTATACATAGGGTGGCCAGTGTATATGATGAAGGTGTACCCAATTTAAGGTACATTTCACATATACACTAATTCAAGCATTAACACCCCAAAAGAATTCAGGGTAAGTGCCAAAGCAGAGAGCATAGGAGGGGTGAAGATGGTGAGGAAATAGGTAAGCAACAGATCCGAGAAAAAATACAGAGATAAGAAAAGTGTAAATGACCAAAACAAGGCTTTTCTGCCACAGATGTATTTACTTCTGCAGCTTTGAAATAAGTGAATCTCCAAAATCTTCACAATGGTTTTCTATGAATAGGCAAGACTAAATCCACCTAGAAAAACTTTATTGCCACTAAGATATGAAGGAAGTGTTAACCTTGAAACAAAAAGCAAGAGATGAATGGCTGACTGCCCAAACCTCCAAGGAAACTGCCTGTCCATTGCTGCATGTACACTTGTGTGATGTCTTAAATGTTTTTTTGGGGTTTTTTGGGTTTTTTTTGAGGGAAAAGAACACTTTTAGACCCAAGTAATAGCCACTCTTTTACCAAATAGTAGTTAATAAGACATCCATGGAGAATTGAGTTGATTTACATACTTTATTCTAAAGGGAATTCAGCAGTCATGTTCTCACTAAATGGATAATCAAATAAATCACACTCTCAATTTGGAAATGCAGTTCACTCTTAATGGACCTAGTTCTGGGTGCACAGTTTTTTCTCAGAATCCAGCCCCCTTTGGAGGCTCACACTGTTAAAACTTCTGAGCTGAGAAAACTCTGCTTTATGTTTTAGATAGTCAAACCACAAGTGGTAGACTACCAATTGAGTGTTATCAGCTTCAAAATTAGTAACTTCCTGTGGGTAATAACCTTAAGGGTAAATTGAAATTTATATGGCAGTGAAGTTAATGGAAGACAGATCAGATTTCCCTGTTCATACCACATACTTTTCCAACACAGGTTGGACACAGACAGGTTTTCTATATGAAAATGAGAGACCAGGACAGTCAGAATTCAGGAAACATGGAAAAGAGCCCTCAACATAATTAATAAGTCTCTTTTTACCACTTTTATGTCTGTGATTTTACTCCATGAGATCAGATCCATCACCAGAAGGAATCTATTATGGTTGTTATTATTTATGTTACAAAGGCAGAGTGAGGCTTTTAGATATTCCAATCTGTTAAGTGATACTAAAAATCCGATTGGGCCCATTGTATCCAATTTAAGTTGCTTTAAAGAAAAACCAAAAAACAAACAAAAAAAAAAACCAAAAAAACAAAAAGCCAAAAAAACCCCTTAGCTTTTGGCTTTAAATTTATCTTTATTGTCTCCCAAGACACACAAATAAGATATTCCCCTATTTTGAAAATTCTCTTTAAGAGCAGCTAACTGTAAGTCTTGGGCCCATGTCTTAAATCCTTCTGCTAAGAGTAAAAATCTACATTATGGACTGGGAGAGGAACTGGAGACACAGCAGGACCCATGAGACTTGCCACTATCTACTTACTTCTCTAAGATATTTATTTGGATCAGTCCCTCATAGCAGAAGGAACCAGCTTACTTTTTTTCTTCCCCAAGAACTAAAAGGATATTGCTTAAGGGACACATTCTTATAAAAAAATATGCTCACCTCCAGCTAAAATCAGAAGTTAAGGTTCACAGATTTCTTCAGTAATACTGTTTAGAGATCCCTGAGCAAGCTGGCATACAATGTAGTTGTCACTGCAGGAACTGTGTGAGGGCTGGTGGAGAATGATGGGGGTGGGGAGGAGCTTTTGGTGATCAAGGGAAAGGCTCCCGCTTTCTTTTGCCACTATCCTCAGATCTCTTTCCCCAGGCCCAGGAGAGCCCTGCTGTGTTTAATGTGAACACTGAAAGCTTTTTGAGTAGAAGTTCATTGCTGCAGTTTTACTGCCTAATTGCAGGGGAATTTAATTTGTTAGTTTAGAAATGGGAGTATCCCATCACTGTATTTTGAGTGTACAGACACAGTACTACCTTGATGAAGGCTGGGTACAATATGGATTTGTCCTGTGACTACTCATAAGCTCTTGATCCTAGACCTTACTTCTTTCTACATCAATAAAGTTTGGGAATCTGAATATTAGATTTAAAAGTAAGCGGACGATTTAGCAGTTCAGGTTAGCAAACTAAAATGTTGCAGTCTGGAAAATTAATTCAGGAAAACAGGAATTGAACATTAAATTCTGGGTAGTTTACATTTTGAATAGGGACAGAAATCATGGGACTTACAGGCTGTAAATCTTTACAGAGTCTGGCTGTCGATGCAATTAATTAATTAGTAATTTGGAATCAGAAAACTCAAAATACGGGCAAGTTCATTAAAACAGGAGGATAAATGGGGAACTACACAAAAAAAAACACTTGTCCTTAAATCACAGATTTTGTAGGAAATCAAATCTCTGCCCTTGAAAGATATTTCAGTCTGTTAAATCCTGGCAAGGGTGATTTGAATCCATCATGTCAGAAGTATACTCCTCCTGCTGGAAGAACTCCAGAAATGAGATTAGCAGTTGTTCAAGCAGGAAGTAATAACAGCAATTCAGCCTCCTCTGGGGAAAGGTAATACCACAACAATGTGATTTTCCTAGGATAATGCAGCATTAGGCTGGTGAATGAGTTGATGTCGTTGATAAAAGGTAGACTGGAAACTGTGATTACTCCTGTGAAATAAATTTCACTCTAAGAGAAAGGGCATAAATCATGATATATAGCCCCAAAATAGTCTGACATTATGCCCAGGAAGATAAAATGGCTACAAACACACGTGGGTATCATACAAAAAATTTCAAGATTATATTGATAGCAATAATCCATCACCCAGAATTTTAGTTAGCAACTGTGACCACCTAGATACCATCCAAAATCCAGACACAGACAAAAAATACTACACCATGAAACTTCTAGTTTTGCCCACACAACTGCAGAAAGAAAAGCTGATCCCTGACTCTTTGGCCCCCTTGGAGCCCAGTTCAGTTTTGAATGGACATGGCAAGGAGGTGAGGTCCCACGGTGGGTCCATAGCTATCAGTGATGTGATTTCACAGTCTTGTGCTGCAATGAATGGCTGCAGGAGATGTGCAAGTCAGCACCCTAGCCTGCAGCTGGACATGCTACTGAGAAAAGGTATTATTTCAAACAAACGCATGGCATCTTTTAAAATTATCATTCCTAAAAGAACACAGAACACAAGAAGAAGCTGAGCCAGTGGGACAGGAAGATACATACAAACTAAGAGTAAAGGCACTGATGGCAATTTGGCAGCCTAAGGAGTACTGGAAGGATGATAATGAATAGGAACTGTTTTTCCAGGCACTGAATACAGCTACTGTGATTCAGATTTGGAAGCTGTATAAAGGTCTGTAAAGAGTAGGAAAAAAAATAATATTTGGACTCCAGTTCTGAGTAGATCCTATGTAACCCCGGGGGTCAGAGCTTGGTGCTATGATAACACATCTGACTGCTTAACTGGAATGTTTCCATAGCTACATATAAAATGATTTCTGGGAAGACAGACCTGCAGCTGAACCATTTATCATTGTTTATGGGTTGGCTGGGTTCAGACCATGTCTCAGGAGCAAAGGTGCTTCCTGTGGCTCTAACTTAAGTATACATATCAGAGAAGACATCCTTTACTCCATGATTGGCACTCTTTCTCTGCATTGTAAACTAAAAAATTCTGGACTCTGCAGTACCAAAGGAGCCCTGAAATGCTCTCACTGGTCAAAAAAAGTCCCTTTCCAATTTCATAAGCTGTACATTACCAAGTGCAGAAAATGTATGGACCTCAAAAGGACTTCATTTCTACTGTAACAAAGACAACTTTCATTTTCCAAGAGGCAAAGACAGACAGAGAATTGACAGAATTACTAATATTTGGAGGGAGAAATATGAAGGAGGCAGAGGAATGCAGCTACTGTCTGGAGCCATTACTCTGATTCAGAAAAGGGAGAGACAAGATGAGACCCAAGTCTGAACAGAGAGAGACATAAAAACTCTAATAGGATGGGATACCAAGAAAATATAAAAGGTTGATGTGCTGAAAGCAAAGAGAAACTGAGTTGGATGACAAAATATTTCTTCTTCCATAAATGCTGTAACATCTCTGTGCAGAGAAGTTTCACAAAGCAAGGAAAAATGTGGGCAGAGGGGCTTTTAGAGGCAGTCACAGACCACTCACTTGGTAGAAATGCAGAAGTAAGGATGAAAAGGGAAGCGACATGGAATGGGCTGAGAACTCTCTTTCAGAGATATTAGATATCAAAATGATAAGTAGACGTTGGTATTTTCATTGTGTACATAGCAGTGAAAATTCTTTATGAGTTTATGTGATAAGACTGGCAAACCCTCATTTATTTCTGAATTATTCACTTAATAGGAGTTTTTGCATTTTGCCAGTATGAAAACAGCAATGTAATTAAATGGGTGTATAAACTGAGTAGATATCATGGTCAAGCAGACATAACCTATTGCAGGGAAATGCCATTGAACTTGCCCTATATAATTAACAACCAATCATCAGCTTGATCAGGCCCTGCAGAGATGTGTTTTCATTAGCCTGAGCTTGCTATTGATAGCTTCCTGAATTTCCATCACCCCCTGAAGCATGAGGCAGCACTTCACACGTGTCTGCATTCAGGACTGGTTGGTCAGATGTGGGGAAAGACTGCTAGGGGCCAGCTGGGATAATGAGTTTTAACAGCTGAACTACAGAATCCAAGGCAATTATATGAAATTAATTCAGTTTGTAAATCCAATTAAAAATAAGTTTTACCACCATGAAAAGCAAAGCTTTTTACTGTAATTACAGAAACATGCTTGTGCTAATTATTTTTCTCACCAGAATGCATCACAGTTTGATGACCATAGTTCTATATTATCAGCAGTTTACAAATATCACAGAAATTGTGCAGGTTTGAAAGCTCAGCTCTGGTTAAGTGAGAAATTAGGCAAGTCTAAGCAAATTCCCACACAGAATCAGGAACTGTGTCAGGCTTTTGATTTAGTGGCACTAGAAGTTACCGGTCTACAGCCAGCAAGATTCTCACCACTGAAGAAGCAGCTCCTTGTTTGAAAATTTTAGGCTGACCATGTACACTGGCTCATAGCCACAAGTTTGAAAGTAAATGAGTGCAATTTTTGTGGGAGTGCAGGAGTAGCTCCTAGTGACTGAGTGATTACTGGGTTTTAGCATTCATCTGATATACAAGATCATGTATTCTAATGAGAATGTTAATGCTCTAAAAATGTGATAAAATAAGTCTTTAGTAGGCCACCAGTGTAACAATTGTTTCTGTCATTATTATATGTGATATTGCACATCTTTCAGGTTATCAATGTGGCAGCACAAAGAAAATAAATAGAAAACCTTTAAAATAATAGAATTCAAAATTGCTTTGAAACATCCCATTTCCTAAATTCTACAGGAATAAATATAAACTTATCAGCCAAATCCACAAAAAATCTTGGCAATCTCAATTTACATATCTTTTTCTTCACATGCAAGGATAAGGATTTCAGAACAAGGGATGCTCCTGAAACAGGATATATTTTATTTTCAGGTAGCTTGAGCAATATACATTGACCTGCCTTTCTTGAGGTTAAGGAGTGGCCTCCCTACCTAGATAGAAAATATACAATAAATGAAGTACAGTTGTGAACTTTTCTGTGTTGTGACTACATGATAAATACATTTAAAATAAATTTAAAATATCCAGGTACTCTCTCTGGTATTTAATGAATCTTTATTCATCTGGTGACATTTAGGGCACTTTCTACCTTACTCAATATGGCCACAGCTGCTACAGGCAAGATACCAATCAGAAAACCCATACAACCTTGGCTCTTCATCTTCACTGACTTTTTTCTTCTTTGAAATGTCTTTTTATTATTGGCCTTTCCACAATCAGTAAAAATTTTGAATAACACCCCAATACCTTCCAAGTGTTTTTCAGTGTGTCTTCATGGTCCTTACTAACCTTCACAGCCTCATTCCAGTACTTAACCTACAAGATTCAAAGTGCTTCTATCCAAGCAAATAAACAAAAAAAGGTTTGACAGTGTTGCCAAGCAAAGCAGAAAAACTGTAGCTGAAAAACTGTAAGGACTCATAGGAGGGCTTGAGGAATGTGTCACCTCTTGGGAGGATCATTGCACAGGTTGTGTGCTAATTCTGAAAACCGAAGTGGTCCGACCCATGTTATTCTTTTTTATGCAGCTGTCTAAAATGGAACTTGAGGTCAGTAGAGGGACTTACTTTTCTCTTGAGTGTTTTCAGAGTGTGTTGTTCCCTCCTGTGCCCAGGAACCATTTGGGAGTTCTGCCTCTGGGACTCCTGGAGGGACAGAGCCAATGGAAAGACTCCAACACCTGCACATGGGCTGCCTGCAGCTTTGTAAGGTTTGCTGGAAATGGTGGTGGTATCTCAGCCCTTCCAGATCTGACCAATTTCAGCTCTACTCTTCTTTCAGTGCTGCAGTAATTATTAGATGATGAGAAACTCTCCAGAGCCTGCCTCCCCTGGCAGAAAGGCTGCTGGCTTCAGACAAATCTTGGCTGTCTCCCAGTGCAGGGCTGTGAGCCCAGACACCGATGAATGACCCTCTTCTGCCATATAGACACAGGGCACGCATTCCTTGTCAAGGAAACTGCTGTGAGGTGAGCTGTTCAGCTGTCCTTGCATTTAGTATCCTAAAATAATGCCCCTGTGTTTTAAGGAGGATGTGTTATGGAGATAGTAGACTTGTTCAAGACAGGTTCAAAAAAGCCAGGAATTTTTGGGAACTCAAGGAAAGCAGTATCTATGCCATCTAAAGTAAGTTTATAAAAACCCTCAAAATCACAGTTATTTCACTTTTCTACCTATTTACTCCCTGTTAAAAGCAGCTTCTTAACAACCAATGAGAGCAAGGTGTCTATGAGGCATAAGGGGTGCCCAGATAGTTCCAAAATACCTCCTTCCATATTGTGGACAATATTCCTCTTACTGCCTTAATTTAAACCACACTGAATTCACAATACAGGTAACTGAGGGAGGGATACATGTATGCAAAGAAATTATTTACATGGTTTGTATTTTCTAACCGTCTTTTCTCTAAATTGAATACATATGTATATTGACATATGTTTGAAATATTAAACATGCAGCCATCTATGGCATTTAGTTTGGCTGACAGAGGGTGAAAGTGCCAATTGTTTTGAATCCTGGTGTACAGCCTTCCTCATGTTTGGATGGAATTTTGTGGGCATCCAATAATGTCAGTTCTGACTCTGGATCCTGACATCGAAGGATTGTAACTCTGCTTGCCACTGTGTCCTCCTCTGACTTTATTAAGTGTAAGGCTAGGACTAGATCAGCCTGCTGAGATGAGGGAATACCTAGTTTTATGTGTCACTGGCATTTATGGGTTACTGAGATGGCAAAGAATCTCATTTATGTAATACAGCCTGCACATTCCAATGTGCCCCAAGGGGAGATATTTGCTGCAAAGCACTGCCAAAAATACATGCTTAAAAATTAGTAGCTTTGGGGGATAAAAATTGAACTTGAGCAGCTATAAGGATGATTAGCTCCTTAAATCTCTTCTGTGAATCCCATTAAATTCAACTTCTACTGCCTGAAGAGCTTCTGTCCTCTCCCCATACCAGCTCCCTAGATAAAGGGAATGTGTAATGCTGGACAAAATATTATTCTAACAGAAGGCTTCCCTGGTAATTAAAAATGAAGAAACACTCATCAATTTCCAAATTACATGGGATTCAGCTCTATGTAGAAATAATTTCTGACCAGTTTTGCATTCTCTTTACTGACTAGCAGAGTTGTTAATGAATACTTGAAAGGTATTAACTTCCTAAACAACCTCAGAAGCAACTAAGGACATAATTTAGAACCACTGCATTTTCAAAGAGTGCTTTGTTGTTGTCTCTTTGTGTAGAAACAAAAAAAAAAATTAGAGCCTAAAATTATTCCCTTTTTTGGGCTTTAAGATATTGCAGCACCGTACAATGGTGCAGATGTGAGAAAAAGGGCCTGTTGCTGAGAATATCTGCTCCCTTTCACAGAAGTTTGAATTCACAGTGACCCCATCATCCCTTCTATGTTTAGCTGAGCTATCTGGAACATGAAAAGAACCTGGAATATGGACTGCCTCCAAGATGCTCCCATGCACACTGAGCTTGTCCTTGTACACCACCTGAAATCTAAGATGGGGTTTCCCCCCATGTCGTACAACCCTGAACACACAGTGCATATTAACACTCTGACCTCCCACTGGCACCCATGGAGGTTTTCCACATTCATTTTTAGACAAAGAATAGACACCTCAATGTTCAAGGCCCAGATTTCAAGAGGCACAGAAATCCTCAGTGATGCACATAAATAGCTGTGTGGAGTTCAGGCTGCATAGAAGATGACATGAAGTTGGGACACTTTGCTGAAAAGTACTTTGATAAAAGTCTTGTGGAGCTGAAAAAGGAATCCTGGAAAAAAAAAAGGGCAAACACATGAGAGAAAAGAAATCTCTGGTTTTAATGTGGGACTGACATTTTGAAAAAAAAATTTGTTTGAATGGTTATCAGTTGTATTGCTACTCTTTGGTATTTATTTGGATAATTTCTTACAAATACCATCCTGCAAAACCATACAGTTTGTGTAATTGCTCCCTTCATGAGCAGGTGGTCACAATTCATTTGCATTTTAATCTTAACTGTGACCATTTTTTTCCCCAGCCCTGAATCAAGCATACTTCCCCAAGCCCTGTACTGGCACTGTATGAACCCCAGGAACACAGGCTGTCTGCCTGCCTGCCAAATCCTCATTAACCCGCTGACTATTCCAATCACATACTGACCAACATGTCTGAAAGGGTCAAGGAAAATAAAGGTCAGGAGAGGGTGGTGATGTCTGCTGGTGATGTGAACCTGTGTCCTGACAGTGGCGCTGCAATTTTATCACTGCATCTGATTCAAAAATGCACCAACAGGTACATGGAATCTTGGAGAATCTGCAGTGTATCCTTGGGAGATAAGGGAACATTGTTCAGTATGAGGAGGGAGTCTGGGTTTGCCTCATGATATGTGCATGGATAATCCATTTCTTATGGAATTGGTCTCTTGCATTGTAAGACACTGAAATAATCACCAAATGCCAGATGTGACAAAAAATGTAATCACTCTGGTTTTGACCCCATTTTTAATCTTGTGTTAGCTTTTTATTTAATACACACACTTTCAACTGAGCCCAAACAATAAGGTTTTATGCCATCGTGACAGAATGAGTACATATTGTGCCTCCAAATCTCATAATTTCAAAAAGGGATCTGATGAATAAATAAAAGTCAATGTAAGCTCTGTATTTAAAAATTGCCTCCTTTTAAATCTCCTTCTCTGACCTATTATCTCAATTATCTCCTATGTTGCTACTGCAAAGCAAAGGCTCGATCATATTCATTGGTCTATAGTCCATCTGATATAATATTTAAAAGAGATCCAAATCTTATTTGTATTTTCTCAGGTCATCACGTTTATTTCCATGTCTAAAGCTTTGTGAAGTTTTGAGATAGCTTGACACAGCTTCCCTACCAGAAAGCCTGCTGGAGAATGGTCTTCTTTGTGGATAAAACCAACACTGAATTCCTCAGGTTTGATTTTGCATAGATGCTGGTACAAAACACAAGAGTTAAGTAATCTTTCTGAAGGCAATTCTTTACAACTCTAAGCACCCCAGAGAGTCAATGAATCCTTAATTTTGCCATCAGACAGACGGTTTATCAAATTCCTTTACTATGTCTTGTACCCAATATAGAATATCTGCTCTCATTACTACTGAAGAGCTCTCAGATGTGAGCATTGAGTGTATTTGTAATTAACTACAGCCTGCCTTTGTTCTAAACTCATTTTTCCAATATTAAAGCAACGTGCTCCTCAGCAGCTTATTACTACAGCTGTAATTTAGAAATGTTTGCAGGGGCAAACAGAGCATTGCAACATGTGCCATCCTTCCCAAATTCAGCCCAAAGGATGACCTATGGCAATTTCATCTGAAACAAACCAGTAAAAATGCCTAAACTATTTTAAAAAACCAAAACATTGTTAGCTAAATTTTCAATTTCTAATTGCATTTCCTAGAGTTTTTTGACTTAGCCACAGTACCAGGATGTTGACAGCATCTCTGTAGAGAAAGGATAAATACATATTAATGCTTTTTATCTTAAATGTCAAGTCAGAAAATCTGTTTTAAATTTGCTTTATTGATGTCGGAAAGACAAACACTAAAAA
The DNA here is from genome assembly GCA_013396955.1 of Regulus satrapa. NCBI lineage: Eukaryota > Metazoa > Chordata > Aves > Passeriformes > Regulidae > Regulus > Regulus satrapa. The sequence continues at coordinate 827,174 of VWZN01017261.1, read as the reverse complement.
GTGTATGTCCTTATTCCTTGTCTCTCCAGTAGCTCTTAAGAGAGCTGGTAGTTCTCCAATGCTCCCCTTTGACCTGTCTGGTCCGGTATGACGTTGGTCAGCACACCAAACCTAGCAGGTTTTGAGTCAGGCTGCTTCTAGCATAATACCAGGACCCCAAAGTGAGAAAAAGGGTGTCTTAAAGGAAAAAAAAACCAAAAAAATTTTAAAAAAGCAGTTTCAAGGAAAGTTTGGCTTTCTACAGGTAATTCTGGGAAAATACAGATTGCATCCCTGTTGCTCATGCAACTCAACAGGGAGTACAAAGCATATTTATATGTGAGGATGACACAAAGGAGCTCTGACACAAAGGAGGGCAAAGCTGCACCAGTAAATTAAACAGTCTTGGCGTACTGAAACCCACCTGTCTGCACTCTTAAGTGATGGCACAGTTTTGATCTGGACCAACTGAAAAACAATTCACTGGCACCATTCGCAAACTAGCACAGCCAGGGACCTTTCCCAGCAGGCAGCGGCAATGAGGCCCCCCTGCTGCACAGAGTGAGATTGTAATGATGCCATGGGCAATGTCAGGCCAGCTGGTCTCTGTACCAGACACGACACATTTAATTTATTTTTTTTTTTGCCTGAATATATTCTGACTCAGTCGTGCTTATTGTGCCCTGACACATTGCACCTTTAACCTGTAAAACAGTGGCAGTCTTTACTCACTTGGACAGTCATTTGCCTGAGTTTGACCAAAATTACAGAAGTAATAGCACAAAAACTACACCCCCTTTAGTGAAAAGATCATTCCCAAAGGATAAAGTTCTAGGGTTTCCTAAAGAGAAACATCAGTATTTTAGAAATTTTTCAAAGACTGTATTTGAGCATAGAAAATGTTAAGCTGTATGCCTAAAAACATCCTAGTTTGACAATAATAGAAGCAAGTTGAACAAAATTTCCTAATGTAAATATAAGACATTAAGTCATTGATAGTACAGTTGCTCCAATAATGACACCTGTAGGAAGGACTTTAGCATAAGTAATAGTAAGGCTGTATAGATTACACCTACTTTTCTTAGTTCCACCAGCACAGCAGCAGACAGCCCATCAGCCTCAGGAGTGTTGAACCTGTGGTGTGAGCAGAACATCTGCTCTCTCCTGCATACTGCTGGCTAGTAATAATTTATATTTGGGCTACATTAGAGCCTTAATTTTCAGCAAATTTACCTTCCTTTTGGTCAGGCGGAAAACACTGCATTCCTTCTCCAGAATCTCTCTAAAAGGTCAGCTCACCAAGGGGGGGCCCTTGGAAAGCTGCAGGAATAGCATGTGGGCTGCCACATAAGGTGCACACAGCTGGTGTTCAGCAGCTGTGAGCTGAAAACCAGCATAGAGCTCCAAAAAGACTGCTGCCAGGCTGCTAGCTTGTTGGATTTTGTATTTGGATTTTATTTCTTTTTAAAATTTTGATACCTAACAGTGACTGCTCTTGGTTTTTTTTTTGCTTTCTGTATATATGGCTTTAAAATTCTCATTTGCTGTGGGATCATTACTGGAAATTCCATCTTTTATGCTTTACTGATGTCAGGTTTGTACACAGAAGGAGCCTTTCTGGCATGTAGCTGCAGCATTTTTTGGACATGACTGGGTCTGTTGGAAAGTATTACCTAACAGCATGACAGTGTCACTGCTGATGCCTGAAATGTGTCCTTATGTGTCTAAAAGTCCTTAATGGAGCTGGACTTAACTGGACACAGCCGATTTTCAGAATCTGCTTGAAAAACAGAAATTGAATGGAAAAATAACGCATGATGCTCTGTCAGACATGACCGGGGATCTGTGGGTGCTTTGGGGCCCATATCATGATGTCTCAGTGTTCTCCACTGCTGGCACTGCAGACAAAAGCCAGATCAGAAGCAGCCTGGCCACAGCCCTAAGTGTTCATCCGCATCTGCTCCCAAGGCAGTCCTTGCTTACCCACACAGGAGCAGTCTGCATCTTGCTTCAACCTAAGCCAAACACCGGGGGAATAAGCCAAGACTTTTGCACTCCCTTCTGATTTGCACTCAGTTGTTCTCTGATCTTTTGTTCGTTTTGTATTCCTACTGTGTTAAGGAATATCTCACAGAGGACCTGCCTCTTTTGAGGAGACAATTTAAATCATAGTAAGGGGACATATTGTTGTTCTCAGCATTAACTCCAGAGAGCAATAACCCGGTGGCATTCTGGGATCTGCTCCTTTACCCACCTCTGCATTTGGCTTTTTGTGTCTATATTGTTTATTTATAATGCAATTTCAGTGACTGCAGTCTGGAACATGTCAGTTATCTAGAGGTCACTGGAAAATAAGTAAATATGCACATTAAATATTGATGAATGATTTTTCCTACAGTATTTAAAATGCTAAGCTGGAAATTAGGAGCTTGATCCAGCAAATTTCACCATGTAGCTAGTTTCATTAACCTCATCAGCAATGGGAGGCCTTTGTGTGTAAGGGCTTTTCAATCTTAGGTGAGACAGTGAAGAAACTCTGTATGTATTAGAAAATACATTTTTCTAATATTGTCTGAACTTCAGTGCTTAGCAGTTTAGGGGAACACAACAGCTTTATCTGTGATACATTTTAGCAAAACCACATTTAGTGGTATTACTTTTTAAAAATATGCTGATATTTAGGAAATACAAGCATGTGCTGGCTGAGTAGTTACAATGCACACTAAATTAACAAACACTCAGCACTGCAAAAACATGTAATATTTTTTACAAGGTACCGTATCTTTATTTTTTCCACCCTTTAGCAAGATTATGGGGTTTTGCCTTGGAAAAATCCTTGGAAACTTGTTGGGGAGTCAAAATTTCATGGTAAAGAACAGGAAAGTATTGTAGCTGTTACAAAAGGAGTGGAATTAACTAGTCTCTCTTTCTACACATATTCTTTTTTCATCTCAACATGAGTTCCAAGTAGCTGTCTAAAAATATGTTTATAATGAATCTCTAGGGACTGCTGCATAACACATTCTTGTACAGAGAAAGGTTCTTCAACCAGCTATTTCAGGACTCTAATGCATCTGGGTAATGTACATCAAACTCCCAGAAATCTTCTAGTGATCCCTAGTTATTCCATTAACTCAGCTTATTCTGTGTTATATACAAACTATTTATTTCCTGTCAAACTTGATGGGACTTTTCAAGGTAGAAAAAAGAAATATAGTCCAATGCTGTATATATATTCAGGGGTCTGTGTGTAGGGGAAATTTCTAGAGGGTGAACTTTGTTCATCTTGACTGGCATCTGTACTCTGGGCCCTCAAGCAGTTAAAAAAAAAAAAAAATTAAAAATTTATGCACTTGAGGAATCATTGTCTTGAGTAGCCCCAGAGCTAAATGTTTTCTTCTATTTTTTCTCCTGCTAGTGACTGGCTGAGAATGATTCCAGCGCTGTGCAAGGTAATACTCAGAATGGAACCTGGTAACTAAATGCTTCTGCTAAGTGGGTACATATACTGCCACCATTATCATGGGATCTGACTGTCATAGGCAACCCCAGAACAGAATATTGTAATAAAGAAAGAGAAATAAACTGGGGAAATGCTGAAGAGGGAGAAAGGGAGAAGAAGAAAGAAGGGGGAGGTGGAAACGCCAGGAATCATGGAACCAGTCAGGATGCCTGACCCTTCAAGGGAAGCTCTGGTAAAAGCCTTTAATCTGGTAAGATTTCAATGCTATATTGTTTAATTTAAAACTGTTGTTGAGTCCAGAGGAAAAGAAAACTATGATCTTGTAAAAAGAAATTTGATTTTGTAGAGGAAGGCAGGGTTAAATATTCAAACACTGAAGTAAAGAGTGTGTTCTGTTATTTTCTCAATTAAAAATAGTATTTCTTGGAAAATCCTGCCATAGGAAAGGAAGACATTTTCAAGAAAAAAAAATCTTATGCTAGAAGTTATATTCTCCTTCCTTTTAGATTACTTTTAATGATTGAAAATACAATAATCTGATAATGAATATTTAACTCTAGATATAGCATGATCCTAACTGTTTCCAAGGGAAAGAATATTATGCTTTTCAATGCAGTCATCCTGTTTAAAAATAAACACCATTTCACAGCAGTTTCACTCAACAGACTCTTAAGCCAAAAGATATTTGTCCTGATTTTACATATTAGTTCTCTGGTTTTAACATTATATATATGATACTTCCTTCTTTAAGGGTTAGTAATTTCAACTTTATAATTTCTACCTCCTAGTTTTATCTGCAGTTGACACTGTAGGGTTAATTGAGAGGTGGAGTGAGGTCTCCTCTTTCAAACAACTGCTGGTCATCACAGCTGTTTATCAAATACTGTTAGGTCAATACTGTTGTACTCTGAATACAGACACACCAGATACATTTTTTTTCTTAGAAAATGAGAATATTCACCATGAAGAATTCTCCATCTAAGCTATCCATCAAGTCTCCCTCTAGTCAATGGAGAATAATAAGCATTTCTGTTTATCTCACCCTGATATGGACATCTACAATAAGTGAAATGAATTACATCCTAAAATTGCCTAGCTTCTCTGTTCACCGTGAACATAGAGCAGCATGAGTTGTGTAGACATTTATACAGTAGACACAGGGAGGTAGGTGAGATTAATCCAGGCACTGCCTTGGCATTTCCAGCAGTTTTCTCTGTTTCAAAATTGACAGGTTATGGTATGGCTGAGCAGGTTCCAGGCAGGGTAATAAATGAAGTAGCCACTGTTTATGTTGCACTATCTTCTTATAGAAAGTAGCAGGTATTTCCATTATCATTCAGTTAATGCAAAGTAATACGGGCAAAATAAACACTTATAGCTTCAGAATACAATATTGCTATAGCCTGGATAATCTAAAATTGGTGCTGAAGATACCCAGGAATTGGTTTTGCTATTGCCTGTGGCTCTTGAGACAGGAAAACAGTCTAGCTGAGATTTAGACATCAATAAGTGAATCAATCACAAGGCTGAAGGAGCTTTAAAGAGATCACCTGCTACAGACAAATCCCGAGGCAAGGTCATCTTTAGTAAGATTATTTTTGTCTTTACAAAGCTCCCAAGTTGGAGACTTCAAGCCACTAGTATTTAAGCTGATGCTTCCTAGCTGTAATTTATAACAATTACTTCTTGTCTTCTCTACTAAAGGCTTAAACAACAGGTTTAAGGCTTCTCTACCTTTTCCATAACAAACTGCTGTCATTTTACCAGCTAGTTTCCTGTTCTCTTAGCTAAGCAATCCCATTTTTTTTCTGATTTTTTTTCATACAACACAGTGACTCTTCTCAGCATGTTTCAGCTCTGTCCAACTGCTCCATGTCCATTGGTTGTCAAGTCCAAAAATAAACATGGTATTATTATAAATCCTTGCCAGACCTGTGGTGGGTGGAAGGATTGGCGTACAAGTTCTGTATGTTTCTTAGCCCCAGAACAATGTGTGATTTTTCTTGCAGCACTATGACACTCTTGGCCTGTGCTTTGGAATCATCTCAGATAACCCACAAATCCTTCCTATAGTACACTGGTTTTCCTCAGATGGATTCTCCACTTGCCCACTCTACTTTGAAGTAACCTGTCCTCTGTCAGGCTAACTCATTGCCATCTAGACCATCTTTGAATTTAGTAAGTGTGATGGGTCTTCGCATCCATTGTTCCCCTGGCCCCTACCCCCCTTCTCCATCTCTGATGGCCAATGTGGTTTGTCCAAAGATGCAAACACCAGGTGGGTGGGTATTGCAGCAGGAACCATCTAGGTGGTTGCATAATTAACATGTTCCAGAGATGGGGGAGATGAAGACTTTGCCATTGCCTTTGGAGCTCATCAGCCTGCATAGGAGTATGAAATGCTGCTGGAGACTGGGCCAATTGGATAAACTGGCCTCCTAAGGTTCTATGGTTCACAGACAGCTTCTGTGTGGACTGCTCCCTCCACACCCCCCCAGCAGGGATCCTTGCAGGGTGTGTTCAGCCCAAAGACAGGAAACATTCCCTGTTGTATGCATGAATGAAAAGCATCAAGGTCCAGTCAAACAGGGAGATAAAATCCTGAAGTAGCTACACAGGTGTTTTGTTGCTGTTAATTGTGAATTCTAAAAGGCCAAAAACTGTGAACCTGTATCTAGCTGTTTCTAGCTGAATCAGCTTGTATTATAACCCTTTAAAAATAAACTGTTGACCAAATCTGAGACTAAGTAGACTGAACCACACCTGGAAGTTTAGAAAACAAGTGGGTCTCACTGAAACTCTTGACTCAACAGGAAGGACCACAACCTGAGGGACACTATAATCCATGTAATAGATGATAGAGTTGTTATTTACATGCTGCCCTGGCAATATTTAGACACTGTATTAGCAATAAATCTAATCACAATCATCCACTTAATCAGTGTGTCCTACTTCTCGTGTCTGGCTGAGAGCCTTCTCTCCACTATTCTGCCACTGTAAGCCATGTAGTATTCTCTATTGCTCTTCTCAACAATGCAAATATTAACACCGTGCTAAGGTAGGCCCTTGCCACATCTCTCAGACACCTTCCCATTTTGACTCTGCTGTGTCCCTGCTAATTACCCTGAGTATTCTTTTCCAACTACTTTTGTAGGCAGTCAACAGCATTTTTATCTAAATCATCCGCCCTGGTTTTCTCAGTATCTATTATGAGGAACCTTAAAAAACTCCTAGTATTTACCATCAGCTGCCTTTTATCTTTCCTCAATACAGGTTAGACCTATATCAGGTCTGCTAAAATTTGGTCTTGACGTACCTGCAGAGAAGCAGACAGGCAGGTTAACAAAAGGAACTAAGTGCCACCTAACTGTCATTTCAGACATCTAAAACTTGTATCATATAAATTTATACCTTCTAATAACATAAATTCCCAGGATTTTATGTTTCTTGTATGAAGTTTGCATATTCCCAAATACAGCCTGCACCCCAGTAACACTTAGCTCCCAAATCACAGCAGGATTAAGAATCTCCAACTGAAGCTTTGTGGAAAATAAATGAAGATTTAAAGGGAGAGAAATTAAGAAGGATAAATTATGTCATTTATCCAGGATGGAGACCTTCATTTTTTCTGAGCTGTTCAGAACATGTTCAGTTGCTGTTTCTACATGTTCCATTAGAATGTCACTGGAAGAAAAAAAAAACCCAAAAAACAGATGGATAATAGGCTGAATTTAAATTTTTCTTTCCAAACTACCCATTTAACAGAGGAATTGTGTGCATTGCAGTGTAACGATGCAGTTTGTTGTAATTAGTCACAAAAATGTTAGGAACTAGAGAGGCATTAATTGTCATCTGTAATTTTTGGGGTTTTTTGTCCCCTTTGTTTTGTGTCTGCTAAGCACAAATTGCCCCAAACCACTAAGGAACAAATCCTAACTTCACTGGAGCCTTTTATTACTTCTCCCTTTATTTCTTGACTTTTGTGTCCTTTTAGGAAAAATACCTTGCTTGAAAAAACATGAGTGAAAAAAGTAAAATCTTTTGAAGTGGAAGTTTCTGGTTGAGTTTAAAGATTAGCCTTTTATTAGAAGGAGCAACCAATTTGCATCAGTCTCATGAGAATTCTTTACATTAAATTTTGTCATTTTTAGTTGAGAAGATTAAAGATGTTTTTGGAGCTCAAAAAGAAAATATTTTATTGGATGAAAATTAGGACATAGTCCTTATTAATATTTTCTTCCAGACGAAATTTGTTCTAAATCCATTTGTGCACAGAAACATGTATACATGCCTGTATCTATCTCAATATCATCTCTCTCTATAATCTACCTTTACCTATATTCACATGCAGTCAAGACGAGGAACAAACAGATTTCAGATATGAATGGAGGTTTCAGGGTTGTAGCCTTCTCATTAGCACTAGCAGGTATGTGACAGATCTCTATGTCACTCATGTTGTAGCTGCAGGGCTTCATCATGCTTTTCAGCATCTACACTGTCACATAAAAGCAATCCATGGCATTCACACAATGCCCAGTCTTATGAGGACACAAGGAAAGAAAAGCTCTGGTACAGCTTCTGAACCTGATAAAGCTGAGGTTAGGCTACCTAAGATATTAAGAAAACAAAGATAATGTGAAAACATGATATTTAAGCAGGTCTGTTCTGCTAATGAAATAAGAATTAAACCTAAGTGAAGATGATAGTAGTCTTTGGAGGTGCATTTTAATGTTGCTCCAGTACATCACTTTGACACACCTTGTCTCCTGTACTGGTGATCATCAGGCAAATGTGCTGGCAAGCAGTAAATTTGGCTGTGTCTTTAGCACTGAGCTGATATGGTGGTTGTTTTGTTTTAGACATTTGAATGGTAAGTACTTCTCAGAGTAGCTTTGCAAGCACTGCAGCATTGTAGCCTCGACACAGACATGCCCATAATTGCTCAGCTGAAGACAATGGCAGTAGCAAAGAAGCCACTCTCTACTGACCTTGATGGCAACTGACAGCAGAGATAACAGGGGACACACAGTTTTTAGCACTAATCTTTCTCCTGTTTCCTCCCACAATCGGGTAGGGCGGTATCGGCTTCTGTGTCTTGTCCTGCCAGACAGATTTCAGATAAGATTTAGGAAAAGGAGGCTAAATCCCACATTGCTAATAAGCAGTGACTAGCAGGCTAGTGCAAATGTAAATGCCATAGAAGTCCAAGGTATCTGCCACACCTTAGAGGAAAGCATCCAATACTAATGCTACCTATATAATACACAAGTACCTTCTGTGACTGAGAGTCTTTTGTTAGAAATGCTCCTTCTAGAAGAGCTTCTTAAAATATCATCAAAGAATTGTTCAATACTCTTCAGAAAACTGGAGCATGCTGTAGCCTCTACAGATAGGCTAAACCCTACTGCACAGAAATTCTTCTTCTTTGAAGTAAATAAATAATTTCTTTTTGCATGTCTGATGAATATTTTATTTTAAAAAGCAAGTAAAAAGTGACATAGAAATATGCATTATAGATTTCCCTCACAAAGATACATATATAGATTATAGCTTTCCCTCTTTGTGAAAGAACACAAAAATCCAGAGTTTAAAGTAAAGATCATGTTTGCATTGTTACTGAGGTATGAATGAAGCGACTTCCTTTGAAATCTGTGTATTTTCTTGTGAAAGCCTTGCACTATAGCACAATTTCAACTTGCTTAAAACAAGATATCAAGACAGGAGAACTTAGCTCTATATCTCTCACACTCTATCTGTTACTGCACAAGCCACTTCAGTAATTTTTATTTTCAAAGACAGTAGATGTGCTCTTTATTCTCTAGTCAACCACCTTGAAGTGCCAGTCAGCCCTGATTGTAGGTAATATTATCTAACTTCTCCCTTTCCTATAAAGAACATGGAAAATTTTTAGCATTTCTGAAAAAAAAAACCCAAACAAAAAACCAAAAAAAAACCCACTCAGGACATCTAGTTGGTGAGATATTTGCAATTTATTTAATATTTTCCACATGTCATGTGGTATCTTAGATGCATATACTGAAATGAAGATATTAAAATGTTGCCATACCTATTTTTGGAAGAAAGATTTTGAAGATGGGAACCTTGGAGAACATCAGGAAATACACACATGGTCACAATGAAAAAAGAAGAGGACTTTTTACTTACCACCACTTAGCTGTAAAATATGCCTGAATCAGTTGATTGTTTTGGACATAAAGAAGTATAGAGATACTGTATCACATACATTCACTTTTCATAGTGAGTGAGACAGAAATTATTAGACAAAAACTCACTAAGCCCTTGCAAAACTCTAATACATAAGATTAGGGTGAGAGAAAAAGATTAGGGTGAGAAAACTAAGATAACACAATACCTCTTAAATTTAAAGACTTGCAACAGCAGTAAGTACTAGTACTCTTTTTCCATAGTGTTTATGCAGATTTTCATATATACTTAAAGAAAACTGAACTATATTCCCTATATATGAAACTGTCAGTAAATTACAGAATTTTGTGTTCATGAGATAAATGAGTAACTGTGGGCATCAACAGCAATCAATCTAATCAACAGAACCAATAGAATCACATGTGATAAACAGCTGATAAAAGGCCACACAATCTACTTTCTTAAAATGTTTGGTTTGGTTTCCTCCTTCGTTTTGCTGTGAGAAGACTGAGTCTATGCATCTCATTAAAAGTATTCATGGAATATGGACTGGACTGGTAAGAGATTGTACTTTTGACTCTGTAGAGAATCTGGGCAATTTCTGCTTCTCTGAGGTTGCACTTGAGTCACCTGTGCTGTGGTATCCACTTCTCATAGAGAAAATAATTTAAAGCAAAAGTTAAGTATTTTCATTTGTGGGTAGATTCACAGGAAAGTTGAGATCTGAGAGGAAAATCTAATTTTCTATTCACCCAACCCATGACATGAGGTGACTGGTTCTTAAACAAACTCCAGAACAACTTAAAGCAACCTAATGACTAAAGTTGGACTGGTATCCAGAGCATATGGTACCAGTCAGTGATCAACAGATTGTAAACATATTATCATGTCATCCTCTTAATTTCTCTCCTGCTCCAGTTCTTTTTCAGATATTAATATTTTTGTTTGTACAAAAAAAACCCTGTCTGAGCTCTAAGCTTTTTTTTTTTTTTTTTTTTTTTTTTTTTTTTTTTTTTTTTTTTCTCTCTTTTCTCTTCCC
>VWZN01017261.1:730314-812511 GCA_013396955.1 Regulus satrapa | reverse complement strand
GATGCCGGCTGGTCAGGGACCGGGATGCTGCCGCAGGGGAAGAAGCCTCCCTCGTGCGCGGTTTCCTCTCCGTTCCCTACGGCGCACGTATGGATTTTGGCAGCGTGTGTAAAAACGCGTCCGTACCGTGGTGTTCCAGCGCATCATTTCAGCACCATGGTGTATGTGCCGGAGCAGCCGCAGCCTTGCGCCGATTTCTCTGCGTTTTTGGGTGTGTTTAGTGCTGACGGGCTAAAAAGGGTGTTTGTTTTTTTCTGGGGTTTTCTTTTTTTGTTTGGTTGGGGTTTTTTTTGTTTGTTTTCGGTGCACCTTCTTGCAGTAAAAAACGCTAGCGTTTCACTCCGTTTTCCGCTCGTGCGATGTGTTTTTATTTCATCGCCGTTCCCGTGCGTGTCCGTGGTTGGGAGGGAGCGGCTGCGGCGAGGCGCTGGCGAGGGCAGGTTGGAATTCCATCGCTGGGGCTCCGCCAGAGGCACCTGGCAGCGGCCGAGCCTGCCCGCAGGTGCCGCGCCCGAGCTGCACCTCGCTGAGAGGCTCTTCGGGAATTGCAGCTGCCCTCCGGAGCGCTGTTTAATTCCGCTTATGAAATCTGCGGGAGATTATCTATGCGGTTAATCAAAGTGTGCTCCATTTGGTAATGAGAGTAAACTGTGACCTTCGAGGGCTGCGAATGTTTTTCCGAGTGTTGCGTTCCAGCGTAGTCATAGTTATATAACGATATTATAATACATTTGTGTTAAAGCACATAAAAAAGGGTTTGTTAACGTTTTAAGAATAAGCCATTATGTAATTATTAGACTGTAAAACTTGGAGAAAAATACGCCTCTAAAATGCAGCCACCTGTGCAGAGGTGGCTGTATCAAGGTATTAACAAATATGTAATTTAGGTTCACTCTTTTGTATAGAATTACTTGAAAACCAGAAAAAATCATGAACACAGGCCTTGAAATTACATAAGACAGGGAAAAGCTTTGTGAAATAACTTAAAGTTATAATAATTCTTAGCTTTTTTGTCTACCGTTAGTAACTTCTAAATGTCCTTGTAGTGCAAATACTGTACAGATCTCTGTAAAAGGATGATCTTTGGCCCATGTTGTATAAATGATAATGCACCAAAATTTCTTTAATAAGAACTCACTTAAATTTTTCTGAAAACTTTTGTTAGTATGAATCTCTTGTTTGGTCGTTTACATTCAAAGATGTGTTTTTGTTATATGTTATCATTTGATTAGTATTTGTCTTTAGTTGACTTTATAAAATACATCTTTATTTTTAAATTGAGTATCTTAAACACCTTTTGTAGAGAAATCCTGCATTGTTAAGGTTATGGAACAAAGAGGTTTTAAGTGCCTTTTTTGAGCATGTACTTCTGATACAGTCTTAATTACATGATCATATACTATTTTTTTTCCTGCAGGAATCCTTTCGTTCACTGCATGGGATAGATTGAGCTCACTTAAGAGAATTCAGTATTTTTCATTGATCGTTGTGAGAGCCCATGATTTATTTATTCAGTGTTACTCAGCTCTGCTTTGAAGACAGAACTGATAACATCTGTATGAGCTTTGCTAAAGTGCTTATCATTATGTGATCAGAATGCCCCATGAGGAACTAGTAGTTTATCAAACACTACCTAGGGTGAGACAGCACTTCTATAGATGAAGTGCAGAAAGGCACAAAGAGGGTTTAGGTGAAAAGCATTCACTCATTTTTGTTGTCCAGTTTGAAATTTTTACAATTCTTGCAAATATCTTAGCTCAAGTTATATGTGCTTCTGCTTTTTGTAACAGTCCTGACTGCTCTATGTCTGTGTGTATCTACAGAGCAAATGGGGGAAAAGAGGAATTTACAGTTAATTACTAACTGTGGAGGTTTTAGGTTAAATGGTTTTCTGCCATTTACAGTAAGGGTAATGAGGGATACTACCATAGAGAGAATGTTAGCCCTTAATTAAAGTCTTTATGGCTCTGTAAGAGCTCCTGTCCCTTTTTCTTTCTTCAAGCTCAGTTATTCAGTAGATGAAACCAGAGTCCTACCTGCCTTAAGTTCTGTATCATCTTCAGTGGCAAGGTAACTTTGAATAAGAAGCACATGTTTATTTAATTACTGAAAAAAAAAACAAACCCAAAAAACACACTCAAGGGAAGTTAGTTATCGTTGCACAGACAACAGTTTGTCATTTTACACCTTTTGAGTGCTTGATTTAGTAACCTTAATAATGTTATTTTGTGTTGTTTGTGACGTAAAATGTGCATGCATGTCCCAAAATGTCCTTAAAACCTAGAAAATTAAATGTTAGGGAATTAAAAAACAAACTAACCAATCAAGGAAATGTAGAAAAAAATCAGTTTTCTAGGTGAATTTCTCACTGTTTTACTGTATTGACCTAGAGAATTGGAAAAGTTCAAGCCTTTGCAAAAAGCTTCTAAACTTTTACCAATCATGAGTGGTATTACAAGAGTGCAGTCCCCTTTATGCACAGTAGAGGTAAAACAGAATGGTATAACTTGTAGTGCATTTGCTTAGGTAGTGGAAAAGTGGTGGAAGACTGAAGTCCTTTGTACTGCAGGCTTTAGAATGTGTTGTGGTGCCTGAGGGCTCTTCTGCTAGACCTCTGCGAGCTTTTCACTCCCTCATTTATATGTATCCTAATGACAGCACCTTGATCATCCTGTAGCCACTCTCAGTCTTAGTGTTTTAAGTATTCCTGGTCTTGACCATTCCAATTTTGGGTTCATATCTCACCCAGTCCTGTCTCCTTGCTTTTTTCCTGTCAGGTTTCCTTCCATTTACTTTCCTTTATTCCTTGGTGCAGCCTCATCCTGATTTGCTATGTCAGCCCAGTCTAGTCTCCTTTCCACAGTCTCCATCACTTTTTCTGTGCTTTTAGCAGACATTGGTCTCAATTTTTATTCCTCTTCAGGGACTGTAAGGTGGCTTTTGTTCTCCTCCACTGAAAAAACACAGTACTTTCTTCTTAGAAGTTGATTGGTCTTTGTTACATTTTCCGAAATAAATGAAAGAGCATAGCATTAACTCAAAGTCTGTCTATGCTGATGGCTTCAAGCTATAGTCACAGACATTTTTTGGAAGAAAAATTATTGTGGTTTTCCTCCATTGTTCCTTTTTAAAAATTGAAATCTTAAATTTTTTGATGTGGCGTATATATGTTTTATATGCATTGGCAGAAAGCAGGGGACACACAGGACACTTTGACAAAGTTGTATGTAGAAGTAAACTAGAAATTCTGAGCAACCTCAATAGTCCTAATTATGCAGAGAAATCAGCAATTCTGACTGTAGCATATCCTGTATTTTTGGTTAACTCAGCTAAGTTTTGCAGGGTTCTATGCTGGCAAATAAAATATCGGATGATTTGGGTTTTGTTTGTATTCATACTGATTTTTTTCATTTTATCTCAAGGATTTGTTACAGTCTCTTGAGACAAGTACTTACAAAAGATGATGCAAGCCTCTCACTGAATTGAGATCTGGATAAAATTGGTGGAGTTACCACTGCACCATAGCGGTTTTGTTTACATAAGGTAGTCTTTCGGATGTGGCAAAATAGTCTTTGCAATAACTTAGTAGCTCTTGTGTTTGAAATAAGGGACATGGTTGGGCTATGGTTAGCACTACAGACAGAATAATTAATGTGATACAATATGTTAAATTGAAGAACTATAAATAGACATATTTGACAAGTTCTTTGCTTTTATTTACCTAATATTTTCATAGTTGACACGTAGTGGACAGATGATATGTTGTTCCCATGCAAATGAGTTAGCTTGGAGCGCAGAGATCAGGATTTAGTCATGAGATGAGTGATCTTTTTATAGCTTTATTGGAAACATCCTATTTTACCATAGACAATTCAATTTTCTGCAGTTCAACAAGAGTTGAACAGAAGCATTGCTATTAGTTATTCCTAGTCAAGCCAGTACTCAAGAGTTGCTAGACATGGACTTGAATTTACTGCTGCATTAGGTTCTGCTTGAAATTGGTTTTCTTTTCCATAAAATATGAATAATGCACTTCAGCTTACCAGCTGCTAAATTTAATTTGTTTGTAAAAATCAAAGAGAAATGTTTCTCTGTTCAGTCGAGCATTGGAAGAGGGTACTCAAAGAAGTTGTGCAGTTTCTCTCCTTGAAAGCTTTCAGGACTGAAAAAATAAAGCCCCTGTAACCTGACCAGACATTCCTTACAGTATGAATTATGCTATGACATGTCTTATTCTGCCTTCTCTTACAGCAAAAAATATCCTATGAGGTTATTCTGTAATTCTCAGGGGGCCGGGGAGAATGTCAATATATAACATGTTCAGTACTTTCTGAAAGGGAAAGGGTAGCTGTACCAACAGAAAAAATATTCAATGTGTGGATGAAATAACATTATAGACTGAATTCCCTTTATGGTTTTTATTGGCAATTGTATTTAAATGCACTACTAGATTTTCTGTGGATTAGTTAGGCTTGATGTTTTATTATAGGTCTGCTTTCAGGGAGATTATAGCAGGATTCAATATCTTCCTCAGTTAACACTTAAGGTGTAACAAGTTGTGGTTCTTCATCCTTAAGTTCATGGGGAAAAAAGGATCGGGTCTATTGATACAGCTGTTCTTTACAAAAATTATGTTTTTCCATACAAAATCTCAAAATCTGAATGTCAGTATTTAAAACAAACACTGATGCTGCTAAGTGGAACAGGCTGTTCATGTTGTCTCAATGATGTTCCTGGTTAAGGTGCTTATCTTTCTGGGAATGATCAGTGCTTACTGAATGGGGAGATAACTAGGTACCTTGTCTTAAAGAGGCATGTGACACCAGAAGAGTGACTGGTTCTAACACATCAATTTCAGTGAGATGGGAAATTGTGTATTTTCCACCATCAGGACAGAAATCCATGTAATTTTAAGTTTTTGTGTACTGTAAAAATACTTTTTAGTGTTTAGGGGTTTTTTTAGTGCCTACTTATAATTCAACTAATATATGGTACCGTGATGAATATGTAACTTCTTGAAAGCTGTCTTGATTTTATGAATACCATGTATTAACCTTTCACATATAGTTTTGTTTTTCAGTATGTCTTTCCTTGAGGCTTTTCATGTTTAAAATCCATCACAGCTTAGGAGAAATAAACTGATTTTTTTTTTCTTTTGTGACAAAAGAGAAGCAGTCATATACTTCAAATATTTTTTGATGGAGACTTCCTTCTAGATATCTGTATTTCCAACTAGAATGCTTTCTTTGAAACTTGGAATAAAGCTGACTTTGTTTTGATAAAGGAAATCAGTTGACCTGCCAACTACTCACTGATAAGACCTTAAATAAAGCTAAAAATAGATAAAATATGTCTGTGTTGCAGAGCAAAACTGTACTTTCCTTTATCAAGGATTATTAGCCAACTTGTAAAAATGCCTAGGAGGAAAACCTACCTGTTGATAAGTCTTGCTGTTTCTAGAAGTTTGAACTCTGCTGTTACTAGTGGTACTTTAGAGAAAGCATTGCATTTTTTTTTTGCTATAAACATTTTTGAGCAGAGCAGAAAGAAAATAATTAGGATAAATGAGAAAGAGCAGCTAGAAATAACAATTTTTTTTATTGTTTTCTGAATGTCTTCTTCTGAAGAATAAGGTCATCTCTCTTTTGTACTTTTGCCAGAAGCCCAGCTCTCCTTTCGTCAGCAGTCTACAGTTTACTTCTTTTATAAAAATGAACTTTGGAATATTGAACAGTTTCCACTTCAGATTTTCATTATAAAGGAGCTCCCAGGGAGACCAGCTGCTGTTGAAATAGATCTTTGGAAGCCAGGCATTCTGAAACTCTTCTTTTTTTCACCTTCTTGTTGTCACTTCCTGAACTCTCTTTACTCTGTATTTTTATTATACCTTTTCCTTATGGCACTTGTTGACCCTGCAGTTTTTCAAAATTTTTAACATGTTTTGAAGAAGTATCCAGTTCTGCCACTTACATTAGGTATAGCCATGAGATCCCTGAAAAAGGCACAAACTGTCCATCACAAAGGCAGAATTAGTCTACAACTTGACTATAATAGGTTGTTTTTGAAATAGAGGTGAAGGTTCAGCATTTACTGCACTTTAAAAATTATGGATTATTTTGGTTTTGATTGTTTTAATTTATTTCCTGACATAAGTACTCTGCAAATATTGTAAAACAAGCAAATAAAACCCAGACTAAACCATTGAAGGATTAATATTGGAATGGTTCCAATGCTAACTTCCATTTTAAACATCTGGGGTGGTACTTACACTTGGTTGCTTAAACACTATCTGTTTCAGTTTTGTGTTAGGTGGATTCTTTGGATACTGTGGTTGTGGGTTCTTTATTTCATTGGGGTTTCGTTTTAGTTAGTGTAGGACTAAAGTTTTATTGTCAGAGTTTAAGGGAGTGCTGAATAAGATCTTAATTCCTTTGCCTCATCATAATAGTTCATTGCCTCTTTAATTTCTTGGTGTTGATATGCCCTATTCAAAAGTAGATTTTTGTAAACTTTATTAATGCATTAACTGAAAATGCATGTAGGTGATAATTCCTATCACAACCAATTTATCTGATAATTGTCTTTTTATAAAGATATTATATGTGTAAGCATATAGGAGCTTAGATGAAGAATTAATTTTGGTTTGAATACCCGGTATTTATAAAATACAAATCAGGAAAGCAAAACCTAATTAAAATCAATTTTAAAAAATTCTCAATGGAAAAAAATACTTAGCTGTCTCATTTGACACCTTATCCATTCACTATTACATTAACTTATATACTCAAACATATCTGCATGGTCTTGCCCCCCATGCACTTCTATTTGTTTGAAAATAGTGAACTGAAGAAGAAAGTTGCCTCTATTAAGTATTCCAAAAAACAAAGGGGAAGGGAAGTAGATAATCTCAGTAGGATGATTTTGAAGAACTAAGTTTTGAGATTACTTAATTCCGTTATTAAAATGTCATTGTGAAAGCTACTTTGACTTAATTGCATTGTATTACTGAAATTAGCAAGTACATTTACTTGGTGTAGAGGATGATTTTTATTCTTCTGGGGATCTTCTGACAGTATGTGTAAAAAATGAGTCATTATTTAAGGAATTTTTTGGACTGAAGTATTTCTCCCTGTTTCTTCTTGGAAATTTCATATTGACTATGGAACAGGAGCAAAACCAATATAAATTCTCCCTTTGGGATAGTAGAGTGGATAATTGTTTTAAAATATTAAGTAGCTTTTTGTTTTTAAAGTGATGATGATCTGTGTTTTATTAGCTAAGAATCCCTGAGATAAGTAAAGGGGTTTAAGTGAAAAAGACACAATTGCAATTTTATTACCAGCAATTTTTTGTTTCATTTATTATTAGCCTGGATGATTCTAAAATGTGATTTTGGTGCATAAAGGAAAGTGGTATATGTGAGAAAACCGGTTAATTTGCACTTAACTGTATGAAACACAGTGCCTGGTGAAACACAGAAAAAGGCAAATTTGTTAAACCAAGTATTTTGTTGTGAAAATGGGAGTTTACTTATCTGCTGCTCTGAATGGTAGTGTTTGCTACAGAATCCTAAAGGCATAAAGGAAGTTCTGTAGTTAAAACAGCCTCAGGTTTGTACTAAAGCACAGCTGTTGCCACTTCCGCTCACATTCTTTTACAGTAATACATTCTGTGGGTTCTCTACAGACCAGCTGACCCAGTCTTAAATGTGGCTGAACCATAAAACCTGTTTTGTCTCATTTCTATGAGATCTTATTTGAAGCATTCAAAAGACAAAAGAGGCTTTTTTTTTTCTTCTTCAGAAGGGTTAACTCTAGTCAAATGTGATGTTTGTATCTGAAGTTACAGCATCTTCATATAATCCAGACTTTGCCTATGCATATCCTGAAAGGAAGCACAGAGTAGCTGCATAGGTTTATTTATTTTTTTTTTTTTTAAACGAGGACATCTCTGAAAGAAATATACTTCAGTGCATTACCATATACTTATATATTACCTCAGCTTTATTTACATCCGTATAGCAGGCTTTTGTGACCTACTAAATATTTTTAGCTGATCTTATCCTTGGCAGTGTTGCTAACATTGTATTTAAACTGACAGTGATTAGATAAAGCCTGCCAACAGACACTAAAGTTTCCCGTGTGTTTTGTGTGTTTCTTTGTTTTTAAAACACATCAACGAACCAGTCCCACCAAACCCAACATATATCAAGCACTCTGGTGTGGTAAAAGTACCAAGAGAAGAAAGGAGAGTGTGAACGAAATATATGTGGTTTTTTTGCCACTGTCAAAAAAATCTCAGTATACCACATAAACCAATGAAAACAGGTCAGAATTTACTGTTCTGTAATTATTTAATACTATCAAAGCACCTACATATTTTATGTAACAGAACTAATCAGCTTTCAGATATTCTTTCTAGACCAGCTTGCAGGAAAACTGGATTAATATAAGCACAATGAAGGATGTAGAGTACCTTGCACCTTCTATTCCAGCAGTTTAGTGCTGGTCTCTAGACAGCAGCTTGGTAAGGTTAGCACACTTCTAAGTAGATCAGTTTTGATACTTGTTTGTGACTAAACTAAAGCACTCACAATATTTAGGATATTCCTGGACTATTTCTCAAGGACTGTCACATTTAATTAGGTTGTATTTTGTAAGTACCAAGTGCCTTTCTAAAAGGGTTAAGCATTTATTGTGTGGGTACTGGCTTGATACTGTGCTATTTAATGGGGTGTGCAAGCAACCAAAGGGCAGTTATTTGGTATTTGTCTTGTATCCATTGTAATCTAAGATAATAAAATAATTTTAAAAGAAATATGGTTGTTTGTGTAGCTACTAAATTAAATTTTTGAAATTTTGATGTACCAGCAGGGAAATTTCAGTTCAGCTTCATAAAACATAGGCAATCATTCCAGAGTCCAGGGGCTGATTCTTGCCTGTTCTGGGAGAATCAGTTGCTAAATGCACGTTCACAGTAGTTTTTTGCTTGTTAGTTGATCTTTCTCATCTGAAAGTTTTGTCATAACACGTAATTCAGAATTAAAAATAGGTGAATTTAAGTGAGACTTTTTGTTTGCTGTTAACATTAGTGTTTTAACTTTTACCATCCAGATGCAGGTTTGGAATTGGAATGAGCTGTCTCTGTTTAAGATGTTTAGCATAGTATAGAATATCAGTATTTAGGTGTTGGGAGTAACTTCACAGAACACAGACACTTGTGCTTCCTCTAGACAATGCTTCAGGTTTTTGTTTGTTTTAAATGTATCTTTTTATTTAACCCCCATTAGGATGTTGCTAAGCACTTATGTCAAAAGTGTATTTATTTTTGTGGGTTTATGTTTCTTAATCTGCAGGGCAATTTTATTGATTCTGATTTCATTATTCCTGTTACATGGGATCTTTACCTGGGAGTTTGTTTAGTACATATGAAAAAAGCCCAGCTGTGCATTTAGGTGACATTTTAAAACTTACTCTTCTTGAAAAATAGCAGAAATTCCTGTTGCTGGATATATCAATTTGATACATTGTTTGTACTCATCCTTGTCTCCAAATTGAAACTCAGCTCATTAAAAGTTGAAAACCAGGCTTTCATCCTGGATTGTTCTTTCATCTTCCCTGGCAGTTGTCTTGATGGTCTGAACTTTGGAAAATGTAATCTCACGTCTCAGGATAGGGAGTGCTGAGAAGCTGGGTAAGAGGAGGCAGTAGCTAACACGGGCACACACACATATTCTTAATTTGCCTAGCTTGTTCTGTTCTTTAGTTTGAAGTTATTTGCATGAGTTTAAATTCACATCAACAATTTAAAACAAGTAGTCTGATTCTGCCCTACTCTGGATTAGGACTGCTCATGAATTTGCTGACCGTGTTTTCTCTGTGCAGTAGGATATGAAAGCAGAAATATTTGTTATAGACTTTTAGAAATACTCGCTTACTGCTTAACAGACATTTGCAAATAGTATTTTGGTTGGATTTAAAAAAATTACTGTATTTTATTTTGTTAATTCTGACTGCAGAAGTGTATGAAAACATTCCTGTGTCCCTGTTCTCTCTGTTGGTCTAGTGACAGTTGGCAGGTGCTGGCTCCCAATGAGAGCTGTAAGTTGCACAGCTTGGTAATTGGCATTGAAATAGAGTAAGAAAATTGCCTCCTTCTCTTAGCCTACAATTCTGGCTTTCTAAGATAAGTTCTTTCTCTTTTCATTTTCCAGAGAAAATCTGCCATTTAAAAATTTTCTCAAGGGCATACATGTGGGCAGCATGAGGAAGAAGTACTCTCTTAATGACTTGAGTCATTAAGAGCCAGCCAGCTCAGTCTCACCTATATCTCTAGTCTAAGAATGTTTGGAACTTGCAGAGGGTGCTGACTGGGAAAAACTTCAGGGACATCTGTGTGAAATGAGTGGCAAAGATATTGCTATACAAAGGAGAAAAAAGTTGTCAGTCTGCAGTTATAGGAAATTTGTCTCCTTTCCCTCTCTTTAAAAATCAGATTTATATACTGTGCATCTCAAAATTTGATTCTTTACTACTTAATTTTTATTTTCTTTCACTTTTCTGGTTAGTTGGTATTTTTTATTTGTGTTTTTTTTTTTTTTTTTTCAATAGAGCAACAGTGAAGTTAATAGTGAGTTGTTTTGTGGGATACTACTATCCCACAAAGAGAGATACTTAAAAGTGTATTTGCTTTGAACAGTTATTGGAAATTGTGGCAGTGCGTATTGGTACAAATCAGTGCACTTAAAGTCAGAAATACAGAATTCAGAGAAATCTGTCATTCTATGAGGAGTCTCTTCATACATCAGATATAAGAGCTGAGCTGATAATATCTTGGAGTTTTTAGTACCTTTTCTTCTTAATGAAAGTGTGAAAAACTCATTTATTTAAGTACATTTTCAGAAACAGGTTATGTAAAGAACAAAATTACATGTTGACAAAATACTTTGTTCTACAGGTGTTGTAATGCATCTCAGGGTATGCAGGAGATTAAGTCCTGATCTCATTTAGAGCATCCAAACATGCTTGTAAATTCTTTTCCCTCATAAGGGAATGAGTCAGAGAGAGACAGATTCTACTGAAAATGTATTAGAACAACTTCGCTCAATTAAGCTTTTACTATGAATAGAGTAAGGCTATTATTAAAAGCAGACACTTGCATGGTACGTTTGTTTGTCTCCTGCTGCTCTTCCCACCCCTGCAGGTGCTCACTGTCACAGAGGCACAGTCACAGAGACATTGTCACAGAGACACAGTCACACAGGCACAGTTGCACGGACACAGTCACATAGACACTGCCACACAGACTGTCACATAGGCACTGTCACACAGGCACCATTGCACACACTGTGACACAGGCACAGTCACATAGACATTGTCACACAGGCACAGTCACACAGACACCGTCACTCCAGTCACCTGAGTGAAGCCCAGCCCGGCTGTTCGCTCCCCAAGGGAGCCACTATGGTGTGCCAGTGACCCCTGGGCAGGGGTGACAGAGCCCCTCACAGCTGCCCCAGCAGCACTGCAGAGCTGCACTGGTGTGCCAGTGACCCCTGGGCAGGGGTGACAGAGCCCCTCACAGCTGCCCCAGCAGCACTGCAGAGCTGGTGTCTCTGAGGGTGCGCAGCTGCCACGGGCACCTGGGTTGGGGACTGACCTGTGCAGCCCCTCGCTGACACTGACACAGCCTGCAGGCCTCTGGGTCTTCTTCCATGTCTTGAGAATGCAACAGGACAACTAACATGGCCTGTTAGTGTTTGGTAGACACCTTCTCAGCACTTAAGGTTCTCTTTCTGGTCTGCTCTTTCCTACTGAGTCCATTTAGAGAAATTCCCAGCAATAGTTTTTTTATGACAATACAACCCTTGTACAACTGATTCTTCACTGAAAAACTTCAATGGGATATCACTGACCTGTGAAAATTTCTTTCAATCTTATTATTGTATTTGGAATTGAATAGTGTAATCAGTTTGAATTTTGAATTTCCTTTTTGTATTCTAATTTACTTCTGTGGAGGTTTTGTTACTTGTTCCACTGTGACTGAAGTTCAATTCCATTTTCCAATTGTTATAAAAATACTATCAAAAACTTGTCAAGTCAGATGCATTACATCTTTATCTCACCTTCTGATGCATTCCAACACAAATATATTTATTTAACCAAGTAAAATATTTCTGCAGAAGAGTCATCATTATTTTGAGAGAGTTCTTCCCCTTTCTCAATCACTAATATTAATTATTTTTCCCCTTTTATCAAACTTTTGAGTTTCTTCCATTGAAGCTTGTGTTACTGTAAAACTTCCAGTTGATGCTAGAAATGGAAAGCTGAATCTAGTGATTCACCGTAATTTTAGTTAACTCTGCAGGTTTTGTACTTCCTAGAAAGAAACAGAAGAAAGTTTCATGATTTTCACTCTTACTAGCTGGTTATTAGGTCTGACATTAACCACACATATACAAGTATACATTGGGAATAATTTAGCTGGCATCAAGGGAGTGGCACTGGCATAAAACTGTTTTTAATGAGCTTTGTCTGCAGACAACTTTGAAAATAGGAAGTAATTTACATAACATCTTATTTTGTCCACAAAAGTGTAGATTATTTCAGCTTTTTAGCTGCTATTAATTGGACAGCTTTCAAAGTACTTTTTATTTACTGCAAGTAAGATGAAAAGATTTGACCTGTAAATGTTAAGGGTTTTACAATTACTGTTCTGTTGATGCTATTCAACATTCTTCTATCAAATAATTTTACTACATAAAATTATTCTTACATATTGAATTTCTATATGCCAGTATAAACTCTCCTTATAACCTATTGTCTTAGCTGCTGGGAGGTCATTCTAGGTATCAGTGTAGATTCTTTCAAGCACTGTTGACATTACACAGAACTTGTAGCGATGATCATCATTATCATCACTATCACCATCAGGTAATCTCTGAGTTTTCTTATGTAGTCCTCTATCACTTTCCATGGATAGATATGTAGATCAAGGATGAAATTGTTTATCACTGCACAAAAGCCATTTCACTAGCTCTGTTTCATATGTTGATTTGACTGCAAATGGAATTACTGTATTTTGAGATGAACTTTTAAAATACTGCTTATGATCTAATACGTTTCTTTACTGATGAATTGTAAAAGCATCTCTAATTCTTCAGAATGCAGATAAATTTAGGTTCTGCTTTATACCTCTTATTGAAGTATATATTATTCAAAAAAATTGAATTTCTTGTGAGTGTTGGGAGGAGATATCAAGCTAGTTGGTTTATCATTGTATAAGAGAAGTCTCTGCTTTTTGGCGTTCCTGGATACTCAGTATTTAATATATACTTAGATATAGAATTAAACATAGTGTGATATTTTAATTCAATTTCTAGATTTTTAATTACCTGAACATTTAATTTGGATCTGATATGTCCCTTTGAGCATACTGGCTGCAGAGTGTTCACTTGATGGTTTCACTATTTGGGGTTGTCAATTTATTGTGATGAATAACTCAGTAGTTCTGGAGTCATTCCATGCTTCCTAACTCTACAGTAAAGTGGAAATCCCATTGCTTCTTAAAAAAGTCCTGTTCTTTTGGAATTGCTAAATTGTATTTTTAAATGACATATTAATATCTCTAAATCTAGCATTAGGTTTTTAAGAACCTGCAAGTAAATTAGACCATTAGATTTAATGAAAATTAAATAAAAGCTCTATTTTCTCAGGGACATATTATTTGTGTCTTATTTTAAAATTTTTGTACTGAATGATAACGTAGCTAAACAATTTGAATTTGTCACCCCTGTTAATATGGACGTGTTATGAATAAGTACTTGAATACTTTGGGAAAAACACACTGATCCCAAAACTACTGTCTGAGCAGTGCAAATCTCAGTGGTTCTTTAGTAGCAAGTTCCCTTAAACTATATGCCAGTGCCATTTATCTCCTTTCAGCTGCATCTGTAGCTCAGTTTAGCTTATGGACATGCAGTCTCACCACATAATCCCGTAAAGACTGTGCTTGTATTTGTTATCTTTCTAGGCACAGTGTTTTATCTCCTGTGAACCCATTTGATACGGGTTTCTGGTCCTTGTATGAGTGATAGACCAAGTAATGCCCTTGGTAGATGTCTGCACTGAGGATTGTGAGCATGCTGTTTTTGTTACATTGTTTACACCAATTTTCCCCCTTTTTTCCTCCCAGTACTTAAAGCTATCAAAAGGTATAAGCACATTTAAAAATAGAGCAAACTTTCAATAATGATCATAGATGCAAAGGAGGAGTAAATATACTGAATTTCATTGCCTGTTGATAGGAAAATCTGTAACAGTTTAAATTAATAAGAAATGCTGCAGGTGTTTTTTGTTTGTTTGTTTCAAGGTAGTGTTTTTTCCATAATGGTAGTTTTAGAATGCTTATGATGTTTAATTTTGAGCATGTTTTATGTTCTGTTTGAGTTTTTGGTAGCTATTCAGAGAAAAATATTCTCTGTCAACATACTCAGACAGATGGTTGTCCTGTACAGTATATGCAAGGATGTTCTTTTCTCAGCTGTTAAGAGTTTGGGATTATGTTCATTTTCTGCAACCTCTCGGAGTCAGCTGCTGATGTAGCCCCTGGAGAGCAGTCTTCTGGTTATCACTAGAGGCAGTAAATGAAATCTGTAAAATGGAAGAAGTAGGTCATGGTTTATCTTCTGGTTTTGGGTTTATCACTAAGTGGAGTAATAGAAAAGTCAATGCATATTGAAACTTCAGGGCATAATTTGTTGATACTGATACTGTCATGAGGAGGAGTTTGACAGGTCACTGATTAAGTATTTGCATGATCGGATTTCATGAGAAAAGAAATGATGATAGTGTTTTCACTTGACTTTCTAGTCAAATAGAAGTGAGGGTTGCCTTTGAATTGTTCTTGCACTAGATGTGAAATTTATCTCAGTTTATTTGTGTATGAAGAATTGTCTTTTTAATAGAAATTGCCTTTTTAATGACTTGGTAATTTCTAGGGAAAATTCATTAGAAATAACTTAAGAAAGAAAGTTGTCACTTTTTACAACTTACTACAGTTTAAGAGACCTCATTTACAGATCTCTTACAAAATAAAAAAATTGTCCCGGACTGCTGAAATGATCCTCTGGTAGAAATTTGATGTGTATTTGTTGATACAAGTAAATGTGAGTGAGCCATCTGAACAACCAGCAGCCTAGAAGTCCTGAGGCACAAAACTTGTCCCATTGAATCAAAACGAATGTATTGTAGAGTTATTAAAATATTTTATTTAAATGTTACATTCCTTTTGTGTATTTGTGTGGAAGATGTGGAAATATATTCAACCTTTGTTTTTTAGTAAATGGGAAGGTAATAGGTTTGTTGTTTCAGCTCCCTAGATTTCTGTCCTACAGAGAACTGAGAAACTAAGATCTGTTTATGGACTGTGTTTGTGAGTTACTGTAGAATTTGGTAAGAAGTACCATAAAATTGTCTAGAAACGCATTAATAAAAACCAGTTGACTAAAAAAAAAATTTTGTAGTGAATTATTCACATCTTTGTTTAGTAATATGTTAATGTTTCCCTTTAATTTAGGAAGACAAAAGTGTAAGGAAAAGATGATCAGAGGAGTATTTGACAAATTCACTTTCACAAAATTTTTAAGTGTAGAAAAGATAGTAATCATACATTTGCTCATTTTAGATAAATATGAATATATATTATTAATGACTCCAAAATGTAAGTCATTCCAGTTATTATAATTTAGAACTTCTAAGTATTTTGATTTGGCATTCTTCACCTGCTGAGGCAGGTAGCAGTCATACATAAGCACGATGTATTTTCAACAAATTACTTTTTAATTGAGCAATAAGAGAATTTACTGATATGTGCAGTGTTTACATGGCCAGTTTTAGTAGTGGGGAGCCACAGGGATGGTTTCTGTGAGAAGCTACCAGAAAGATCCTCTGTGTCTAACAGCCAATGCCAACTGATTCCAAGACAGAATGGCCATGGCCAAGCCCATCAGCAACTCTTTATTACCCATCTCTCATTTGACTGGTAATAAATTAGGCTGATGCCCCTAAGCTGAGCCTGTTTCCAGTGATACTAACTGGTGAATGATTCTCCCTGACCTTTTTCCATGAGTCTTGCATTTTATTTTTTCACTTCTGTCCAGCTGAGGAGGGGACAGAGTCAACCCACCACATAAACTAACTTCAAGCAGCTCATTTGCTGTCCTCAAAGTGATCTTGGAATTAAAAGACCATAATGGAAGCTTGTTAGAGTTGGGGGAAAAGAAATGGTGTTTGAATTTTGTGAAAGGACGTTATTTGGAGATTTATTTGTTATTGTTTTAGAGATTTAGTCAGTTGGTTTTGTTTCTTTTTTTTTTTTTTTTGGGTCTTTTTTTTTTTTTTTTAAGACTTTTTTTTTTTTTAAAATTTTTTTAGTTTGTTTTTTTTTTTTTTTTTTTTTTTTTTGGTCTTTTTTTTTTTTTTTAAAGACTGTTGCATACTTCTTATCCTGTGTATTCCAGCATATATAGGAAGCAAACTCAGATAACTTAACTTCTGTGTTCTCAACCATTAGACAGCGGGGAAACAGTGTTTTTGTTTCTTGTAGATGATTTTCTTTGTTTGTTTACACTTTTGGATATGTGTACCACTTTATACTTGTTATGAAAGTTTTATTTTGTCATACTTTTAAGCTAGAGGCTATTCCAGTTACAAGAATTCACATTACAGTATTATTGTACTGATTACAGCAGACGAATGGACAGAAATTTGCTATTTTTATCACACATAAATGGCAAAGAGTTCAAAATGCACATGCTTCCTAATAAGACTGAGTATGATAGCATACTTTGCTTTGAGCTGACCTGCTGTTTTGAATAGTTGGGGAAAATGATCCTTTAATATAATTTGGTTCTTTTAAAAAATAATTGGATTATGGGATAAAATATCACATTACTGACATTTTCGTTTTCTCTTCAGTCTGAGAGTATTTATGATTTGTACTTACATGATTTCTGTTTCGTAGTGTAAGCTCTTGATCTGTAGACTCTGCAGTGGTTTGTTAAATGCTGTTCTGCCACAGATACCTATCACAACTGGGTTTAATATGTGTAGAAACTACTGGCCTTTCTTGTAGAGTATTTGATGAATCAGTTTTTTCATGTTTTCTTCAGGAAACTTTTAACCAGAGATTCAGCCTGTTGTTTTGATCTGCTGTAAGGCATCAGTACATGGCTTGGACCAGCTCTTGCCCTACTGGTAATTCAGGCTATGGGAGGGTATGAGAAAGCATTCAAGAGATGAGATGAAATCTGAGATTAAATTTCCATTCTATTTCAGGAGGGGCACTCCAGGGGCTTTGTTCTTAAGGAGGATGCCTGTGGGATCTGCATTTTGCTATCATAGAGCATAGGGCATATTCCTGGGAAGCTGCTTAAATCCAACATTAAATGACAATTTTTCACGTTCAAAGTACAGTTCTTTAATCTTTGTGGAAGTCTCAACTCCTTCAAATGCGCCATAAAGCGTGTCCTTACAAAAATGGATGTGTTTTGTCTTTTTTCAATGCCCTGTGTGAGAAGAGCAAGCGATTTGGTTCATTCCCAAGCTGTGATATGTAAACTTTATGCCTTGGCTCCTTCCAGCAGTTCATCTATGCAGGCTGGACTGCAAGGGAAGAGGTGCCCGAGCAGGGTGGCCAGGAGCCCCATGAGGTGGGTGGTCAGGCTGCCCGGGCAACAACAGAAACTCCTCCTCTGGAGAAGGGGCTGGACTCTCCTGTTCCTGATGTCAAGTGTTTCTTACATGGAATTGCTTCTGCTCTTTCAAATTAGTTTCCTTTTCATTATGATCGTCTTGTTCAGGTGAAATGAACTTATCTTGAGCGCACCTATTTCCAGTTGTGAGTTTTTTGGGGGGAAATTGAGTGAAAGGGGATGCACAGATTAGATACTCCAGGCCATGTGAATTTGCTTGACTTTTTCCCTCTGGTCTCGGTGAGCTCAGCCTCTCTCAAGGTTATAGTGTAGTTATACCTATCCTTGAATTTCCTGTGCTGTGAGCAACAGATAAGCGACACTGTTCCAATGGCAGCTTTCCAGTAGTGCCATGAAAGAAAAATTCCTTCAGGGTGAAAACTCTTCTCTAATGGTTGCCATGGAAACTGAGAACTGCATGATTTTATGGATTAATATCTCAGCTACATGTAAATATTCTGCAACCTTCTCAGACTTCTCATTCGGGAGAAACATTGATTCTCTAACCATTAGTGCTTTCAGCTCCATTATAGCTTAGATTTGGGCCAAACCTTTAATGCAGAAAAATAGCTATGTATTTAAATAAATCGTTTGATTTCAGTCCTGCTGGCTGCTCATGAATTTAGCAGGCAACATTGTTTTTCTGTTGTTGCATAAGGTGCATTTTGTAGTTTAATTTAATATAATCAATGGTTCAAATACTGTACTAATGTCCAGGGGATATGACTACTTTTTTCCCTGTCATTGCCCCTGTGACATTTCTGGTAAAAAAGATTTCTCAAGAATATTCCAGAGAATCTGTAAGACAGGAATTACAGTCAAATTGATCATAATTGCCTCAATATGCTGCTTGTTATTACTGGAGGCAGATTATTCCAGTGCATTCTGATAAGGTAGATGAGTCACCATGCAGTGTTGGAATGTCAATTTCCTCTGTCCAAGAAAGAATTAAACTTGTTTTGTTTTTAAGTCATGTTAAACTTGACTTAATGTCAGGGTTTATCTTTAATAAAAGTAAGTATTATACCAAACTGATTTTTTTTTTTAATGCTGTAAAGCTTCTGACCACTAGCAGCATAATTACTGATCTTTTGAATGTCTTCATTTTGGTGGAGTCACTTACATGGAATGTAACCTTCTAACTAACTAACTATATAATTTTAGTCTGATCAGTTTCTGAGTGGAACAAGGTTTTAACAATACATTTTTATTTCATTCTGATGGAGGAATTTTTACTTTGTTCAAAGCAGTGTAAATGTACTCTTATCCTGAAAGAAAAAAATGCATCAAAAGATCACCTTCATTCTTATTTGTCATATCTAAGTTTTTCTATAGAATTGGATTTATTTATTTAAGTGCAGTGGATTTACACTGAAGATTGCAGTGTTTCCATTGGCCATGCCAGCTCTTGGCCTGTGCTCCCCTCTCCATCAAGAGCCTAGGGAGTGAGTCTTCGTGGTTTGGTGCATAAGTTGGGTTAAAGTTGAAAGAAAGTACTTCAAGAATCAAATCAAGATAATAGTTTTAAAGTTTTTAAAGTAATAATTTGCTTTGCTGGTAACTGGAAACACATCTTAAGTCCTGTTATACTTATTAGTTCTAATATTCATCCTGGTTTTGGGTTTTACTGTGGAAAGACCAAACGAACTGTCTGTTGTGTTTGAAGTGACATTTTGTAATTAAAAATTTATTTTCTTGTAAAGATGTGACTGTGGATGGAAGTTAATGTCTCCAGAGAAGGAAGTCTGGGCCAGACAACAAGGTCTTTTTTTTATCTTGAGAACAGTAAATACGTTAAATAATAAATGTAAGAGCACAATAACTTCAGTGTGGGGGTCCAGATGTGTAGATATATCTATAGATATTTTTTGACATCTGGATATGAAATATAGACATGTAGTTCTTAGTTAAGAATGTTCATTATTTGTAATAACAGTATGGTTAGTAATTCAAATGTTAACTACTTTTTCATATGAGCTTAGAATTCATGTCGCTCCTCGTATATGTGTATTCATGTATGCACGCATATGTTGTATGAAAATGGCATACTTACTGTTTGCAGATGCTGTATAGCTGTAAGGCAATCTCAGCACTGTCAGCCAGAGCATCTCCATTTTAAAGCACAGTGACTCTCTGGATGCACGGTGGATGCCAAACACAGTCAGCGTCTGTATGCTGAGACCACATTAAGATAACGTTCAAAATTTTATTGGGCTTTATGGGTAAGGGAGAACATCTTAAATTATGTGTGGTCAGACTTGCTGCTAATCTGAAATTGTGTGTGCAGTTAGCTCCTCTAATGAACACAAAAAGATGAGCATTTGAATATTACCAACGAGATTAGACAAAAGTCTGAGGCAAAAAAAAAAAAAAAAAAAAAAAAAAAAAAAGATGGACCCCTAATTTTCCTTTTTAGATGGAAGGAAAATTTAGTTTCACAAATACTATCTAGATATTTAGACTCAAGGTGCTACCAATGCTCGGTTAGAATCACAGGCTGTTAACTCCAGGATTTTTTGAAAACTGGTTCTGCCTAATATGTAAATGTATAGGAATAATATTCAGTTTTGATACCTCTTGCTGGAAATAATCTTAGGAGCGTTTGTGTTGTAACTGTACTATGCTGATCAAGAGAGCTGTATTCAGCTGCTTGTCCTGCTAAATTATTAGAAGGGTTTCTCGCTGGGACATGCAGAAACAATCCTGAGCATAGTTCAGGAGTTAATTCTCAAATTGTCCCGAACCGTTTCCCAGGAGAGAGTTTGTCTGCTTGGCTCTTTCATATAAGGTTACAGTAGTGTGGATATTTAGCAGAGGTGCTTTAAAATCTGATTTTGTCACTATTTTTTCCCCATCCCTCAGAACAATATGTTTAATTTTCTCTTCTTTCACCCTGGAAAACTTCTATTGGTAACTAGGCTCTATATTATTCTACAGAAGGCGTTTCTTTGGGTTCGTTGGCTCATAAATGCATATGTGATATAATGGGCCATCTGTGATTGCTTCAAGTTAATAGCTGAGACAGAGAAATATTTTCTCTATTTCCAGACAAAATGCCTGAGCCTGGGTGAGTGTGGATTCATCTGTGCCCATAATCTGCTAATCACATTTTTCTTTGGGAGTTTGTTCTGAAGCTGAAGAAAGTTGTGGTGACTCACTGTGGATTGGCAGATGACACTAGCAGTTAGTCTTTCACAAGGCAGATTTTCCTGTGAATAGGAGAACTTGTTTTCTGATTCAAGGGGAAGAAGTGGCTTTGAGAAAGAAAGTTTCTGAGTTGTGCTTGGGCTTCTGACCTAACCACCTTTTAATTACTCAGTGACCCTGCTAATGTGATTTACAGGCTCATGGCAAATAATGGAGTGTGGTATCAAAGCAAGCGACAAACTCAAGTCCATATCACACAAACAGTCATGTTGACAAATTGAGATGAGTAGTAGAGTTCCAATACCAGGGGAACTGCGGTGTATTCAAGGAAACACTTCAAGAATAGTCCTTCATGGGAAAAAGATTTGGTCGTTGATTTAAGAGACCCCTACCCAAGGACAAATAGGGGAGCATAGTAGATCTAACTATACCAATCATGTCACTTTCAGTATTTAGATTCAGTGTGTTTGTTGGCCAAGCATACACTCTGAATCTGTAATAAAGGCAAAATGGCATATCCCCAACTATGAGGAAAAAGGAATGGACATCTGATCTGCATGGGCCACATCTCTATTTTCAGCAGAGTCTGAGACACTGCATCAGGCATCCTTGATGTCCTCCAGCTCAAGTGGAGTGTAATTCACTGACCACATGCTGGTCATAGGATCTGTTTGTGGATAAAATATGGTTGCTCTTAGTCATTTAATTCCACTTGAATTTCTTGTTCTTCTCTCCATGCTCCCACTGCCCCCTCCCCTCCCTTCCCTTAGTTCTCTAATTCAGTAATCAAGTCATTTATTTCAAGGTCTGTTATCCATTCTGCTTGCTATCCTGGAAATGTATGGCTCCTAGAGAGCTACAGGTGGTGATCCTTTTGTTTTAGGAAGTTGTCATCCTTGTTTTGGAAAAAAAATTCAATACAAACTAAATCTCATGGAAACTCAGGACAATATAGGTACCTAACAGCAGGTGCCTTTTCCACTGTCAGAAACATTACTGTTAGCCGTCATAAACCTGCATGACCTAAGTTTAAATTCACTTAATTGGGTTAATTGCTCAGGAGACAGTCTAGGAGAATGGGGCTCTACAGTAGCTGCGAAATATGCCTGTGCTTTTGAAAAAATTCTTGAGTAATTAACCAACAATTTCTTCCATGCTACCACACTGATGTGTCAACAATGCACCTAGATAGTGTAAGTATGCAGCAATTATAATTTTGCACAGATCGTGTAAGTAGTTTTAGAAGTGGTACTATAAAATGAGAACATTAGTTTCTTATGAAAGGATGTCTTTTAGCCAAAACAGATTGACACTGTTTTTGCTATGAGATAACACTTCTGTTTTGTCTTCATCTCCAGGATAGTAACTGCAGTAACTGGGACAGGGCCACACAGAGGTCTTGGGTGGCGTACTGTAGTATTAAGGAGGAGACAAGTACTGTTATGTTGNAAGAAAAAAAAAAAAAAGGTGGGGGGAGGGAGCTACAAATGAACATTTTTGGATAACAAAGTTCCAGGTTTTGTCAGTAGTTCATGCAAGCCTCACCCACTAACAGACACCTCTCCTTT
Organism: Regulus satrapa; assembly: GCA_013396955.1. Lineage (NCBI taxonomy): Eukaryota > Metazoa > Chordata > Aves > Passeriformes > Regulidae > Regulus > Regulus satrapa. The sequence continues at coordinate 790,044 of VWZN01017261.1, read as the reverse complement.
GTGTATCTGTGGAGTGATTTTATTCTTTTTTCCCATTCAGTTCAGGGTGAATAATTCCCATATCCCATTAAACTGTTCACCTGTGTCGTTAATCGTAGAAATTAGATGTTCATTTGAAAGCAGTGTCAGCATACAAGTATCACAAAGTAGGTCACACTAACTTTTACACTTTTTTTAGGATGAAATGATATTCTAAAGCAATGACTTGAAGCATATGTTTGAGTAAAAACTTCTCAGAAAGGCAGAATATAACTGGTACTGAAGAAAAAACTGCAATTTTGGTTTGGGGAAATTGTTCCAGAATGTAATATTTCTTTTTAGTGGAGGCACTATGATTTAAAACACGTGAAAGACTAGGTGTGCTCATGGAGAATCCCTCAAGGCCCTTAAAATAAGTTGTTTGCTCACAACAGATAGTGGATGAAGAGTGAAAAAGGGTGGGAAAGGCAAAGAGGATAAAAACCAATGGAAGCAGTAATGATGGATGTGCTTAGTGTATTAGTAGTTCCTGTTATTTTTATCACCAGTTGTAGTAGGCACTCTGCTTTATTGGTGGAGTGTCAATATTTAATTATTTTGTGAACTCGTTGATGTTTATTGTGCCTTCTGAATTGCAAAGAGGCATCGTAAAAAACCTTAGCCTTGCTATGCGTTTATTTTGTGTATCATTTATTTGTGTTCCTGCAGAGCTAAATTTCATAGTAAAGTGGAACATTCTATTACCTTATTAAGTATTTCTGTGGGATATGTGCTAAAAATAAAACTTTTAAGTGGTAGCAGTTTGCTTTTCTTAGTAGTTCTAAATGTGTAAAATATAGGAGACAACTTCAAGCCTATACTTGAATAGGATTTATTTTAGTAGTGTTACTTACAGTCTGCATCATCGGGGGACTCTTTCAGTAATTTCTTTCAGAACTGGATCAAGCCCAATAATGACTGAACCACTTACAATCTCCCAACACTCTAATTGTCAATTATCTCATTTTTTTATATGGCCTTCAGTCTTACTGGCAGAGGAGTAGTGGTTAACCCTTCCAGAGATACGATTTTCCAGTGTTTTGCACAGCAGTCATGGCACAGCATGGCTCTCAGAGGACTCTGTGACATTTGTTTGCCAGCAGTGATAAAACTGTCCATTGTAGTTTTGCTGACAATCAGCAGTGTGATTATGGATTTATCTGGTACAGTAGAAATGTGTGGTACATTGGCAGCTGCAAAGATGATTTAATTTTGGTTCCATACAAGTATACAGCTAAGTGCTTAGTAATAAAGCAACATTTATGAAATAAATATTGTGATGACTTAATGCACCCACAAAAGTGTAATTCATTTGTCTTGGAAATGAATGATGAAGGAGGAATTCTATCACATGAAAAAAAAAATTAGTAAATTATAAGATGCAGGTAGATGAATATGACTAGTGCTGTTCTTGATTGAATGACGGTTTGAGGTTTGCAAATTGTGTGAAAATGTGGTTGTTTTTCTTCAACTAAATAAAGCTTCATTAATTGCATTTAATATTCCATAAATCTATTAAATGAAAGAACCTTAGGATTTCCTTAACAGAGAGGAAATATGATGTGTTGTGTGTTAAAATGTTGCTATTGCTTTAATAGCAGTAATCCTAAAGTTACTGTGAGATGTAAGCAATTGAATTGTCACTGTTAAACACTTAAGAGTGTGTGTACACGTCCTGGAGTATGTTCATTTGAACATGTGAAATAATGAGTTAGAAAAAGGAGCTCCACAGTATATTCTGACTTGGAAGGGAACCACAAGGACCACTGATCTCTCTACATCTGTGTGAAAGCCTATATAGCCATATGAGAAGTCACCAAATTAATTTATCAATCATATGAAGTAATACATGCCAATTTTATTAAGAAATTATGAGAGTGTTTTCTTTATTTCTCGCACATGCATTCCAAAGCAAAAGAATTTTTTTACAGCAGTGAAATAGTTGAAGGCATATAGCTCATACGAAATACTTCGTTGTCTAGCAAAAACATCTTGCAGTGACTGACTTAAGAAACTCAATTTATTTAATTTATAAAGAGGAATTCAGAGTTGACTTGATCAAAGATTGAGAGAAAACTACTGTTAGCCCTTTAATTTGATAAAGTGCTGCAAGACTGTAAAGCTGGAATTTGAAAATGGAAGATACACCAGTAAAGAATGGTACTTTTTTTAAAGAGAAGGATTATTTACTCTTAGATTAACCCTTACCAAGAGGGACTATTTTATAAAAGCTGGGTGTTAGTGTTTTCAGAAGTTATGAGACCTTGATGAAAGAATTACTGATGATGGTTGGTGGTGTGCATTGTGCACTAAACTGTTTCTGTAGCCATTTTGGTCATAGAATCTTTTTCAAGTGCATGTCCCAGTGGTGGTCCTGTCATTGCTCAGTTTTGTTGTTGGAGAAGGCTAAAAGTATAATATGTGTTAGTGTCCTTAAGTGTTATCTATGCTGAGTATCCTCAAGAATCCCTCTCTCTGGCATTTATGGCTTTTCATAATATGTTATGGGAGTATATTGGCAAAGAAAATTAAGAAGTAGTAGTATGTTGCTTCATAGCTGAGACATCCAGGCAAAAGAACTAAACTTGGATTATAGTGTTGTCTTACTTTACAGCATTTTCATTGTTTCTTTCTCATAGAGTGATAAAGTACTTTCTATATAAGATTGGCATGAAGTGTAATAAATATTGGCAAAAGCTCTAAGGTCCTTAGATGATAGAGACTACAGAACTATAAAGATGAAGAGTGAGATAGAGGTACAGCTCAAAACTCATATGGAGAGAGACTTTTCATCCAAGATTGTTCAGGAAACCACTTCATTAAAACAATTTCCCATTTTTCTTTCTCTTGGCAATTTCCCAGTAGTTAAACAAGCAGTGACAGTATGCAACATCCTCAGCATAGTACAATTCTCACGCTCATGGCAATTTGTGTGACACAGCAAATACCAGAATAAAAGTAGATTCTTTCTGAGTAGCCAGACAAAGCCTCTAACCCGTATTATTTAGTGTTCTTGGCATGATGTTACAGTTAATGATGAATTACAGCAACCCATGAGAAGTGTTCAAAGTAGAATCAGGTAAATTCATGAATTTCACCCAAGTTCTTGGAGGAACATTAGAGTTCTTTAGACTTCAAGCACCTAATTCAGTAATCTAATAAGCAAAGAAAAGCCTTTATATTGTAAAAATTACTAAGCTACATCAATCCAAGTCAAGATACTCTTATGTTCCAGTTATGAATTTACATGACTGAATAAAAATTCAGTGTTCATTTATCTCCTGCTTTCCATGCATATTAAATGTTTTCATATGCTTGATTGCTTGAGAGCTGCAGTCAAGTACCTTCGGATCTGCATTCCCTTTCCTTTTAGACATACCCTTGTTCATGAAATTTGATCTCATGAGAACAATATTCCATAAACAGGTTGGAAATAAATTATGTTAGCGCCTTGGAAATGTGAAGCATTTTTACCCCATCTAACTGATAAATTGAGAAAATATTACCTCCATAGTTATAAACAGATAATTAGTTCCCTTAGATGATTTTATCTTCCTCTTAAAAGTGAAAGAGTTGTGTCAGCTGAGTCTAAAATGCAAAGAATTTTCTTTTAGGTAGAAGCTGAGAAAATCTGGACAGTGTCCACAGTATGGAGCCATTGCTGCTGTCTTTCCCTCGATTGTGGCAGCCCTGCTCCTCTGCAGCTCTGTGTTTAGGCCTTGGGAAGTGTGGGAAAGTCTGGGGTGTTTTCATGATCCCTCAGAATGCTTCCTTTACTATTTTGCTGATACTCACCTAACCCAAGTGAGGCATCTAAAAGGTAGATATTTATGTCGGAGTTAATCACTCAGGAGGAGTAGACATATTTCCATAATGATTCACTTAACCCAGTTTTCTCTGAACATGAAGTGAATGTACGTGCCTGAGACCCATGTATTTAAAAAAAATAAATATTAAAGACTATGTCAGAGGAATTAAAACCTTTTTTTTAACAATTATGTTATTAAATAATCTCTCTCAAACTACTCAGTGTGGTGATGCATGATAAAAATATTCACATTACCTGAGTTTAGCCCAGGGTTGCCATAATAGTGGGCTGGGTGATACTCTTCACTCCTCACTCATGGTGAAAGGAAGAGGGATTATGCCAGAGTGTGATTTAGGACAAGAAACTGAATAAGAAACACCCTTTCTCTGGAAGAGGACTTCTGAAGGAAATAAATTGGTGATAGGAGGTGATAAATGTGCTTAAATAGTCCAGTGCATTACTTAAGCCATTCAGTTTATTCAGTTTTGTTAGGCTGAAAGTATGCAGAAAGTCCTGTGGAGTGACAGTTCTGCAATGCTGAGTGAGGCCTGAAGTGGATATGCCTGGAAAGTTGAAAATACGCTTTTGCTCATGTTTTTTGATGTTGTTGCATCCGTACATATGTGGAAGATCATTCCATAATTGTGCCCATCTTAAGGAACTTTTAGATGGATTTGGTTGTGCTCTTAATTCTGAAGTGGAATGTAGTAGATCTTCACTTGAAAAATAATTGCTCTATTTGTTCTCAAACAACACAACCAACCAACCCAACTTTTTTTTTTTTTTTAATGCCTGCTGCAGATCAATGATAGTTACAATTGTAAGTACATGAAAATGAAATAGAAAAAGAAAGATGTTTAATACACTCTGAACACTCAGGAACTATCCAGTATGAATGTTCATTAAATGAAATGCATATAATAATATTGTGGCTGTTTGAAAAAATGTTTCTGAAATGGAGTGCTGAAAGTAAACACAAATAGGCTAGACATTTATGCATACCGATCTTGTGTACAAGATCTGTTTTAGCATTAAAAATTTAATGTAAGCTGTCTTTTTTGTTTTCCCCCAGTCAAAGCTATGTTAATTCTTTTGAAAATAATAAAATTCAATTCAAATAGGGCACAAACAGGATGCAAAATGTTCTGCAGGTAAAACACAGGTCCAAGTATTAGATGCACACTCTTTATATTTCAACATTTAAAACTGTTTCTATTCTGAATAATGAATCCGAGGCTTATTTTATAACAATAAGACATAAAACCCAAAGATCATATGCTTAAATATCTTCAGTTTTTATTTGACACAAAACAATATGTTGGCAGAAGTATTTTTAGAAATGTTGAGAGCATAAGGGACAGAAAAAGATCCCTGAAGAGATTATATTTCCCACCCTTTTTTTGTACTATTATTAATGTCGGTCCTCTTTTAGGACAGGTTGCTTATTTGATAAGTATTCCAGAATATATATCAATCTATGTAGCCTAATGCTACTTTTTGGTAAGTGCTTATGACTTTTAATTCAGGTGAGCAGGTAGATGGCAAACCTGGGTTCCCCTTTCATCACACACAAGAACGATCTTAGCAGGTCAGTTGCAGAGCTCTTTCTGTAGGCAGCCATGTAACTACCTCAGGTTCCACACGCCAAAGGCTGGAGGAGGAGAGCTTCATTGGGATTCTCTCTTCTGCTTCTGCATGTGTGGAGAACAGCTTTCACCAGACCTCTGAAGTACTTTGACTTCTGAAACAAAGAGCTGAGCTACAGATGGTTATGCTGCTTTGCAGGTGAGCCCTGGAAATTAGTGAAGCAGGAGAGTGATGTAATGTTTTGATACTGTGATGTTGTAAATCAGCTTCTGCTGATATTTTGATTTCAAATTTTAAACTGATTTTCCAAATAAAAGCCAGTGTTTAAACTTTCTGCCGGAAATACTTAACCTCATAATGGTGTAAGTCACAGTTTTCCTGTTTCCTAAATAGGTACTATAGAAGTCAAGTAAATATAAAATTCTATTTTAAACCATTCAAAGCAAGTTCATTATCATTTAGTGAATTCATAGCAATGAAGCAGTTTGATTTTTCTTTTTTTTTTAAAATAAGAAGTCCCTAAATGAGAAACTCTGGTCTTTGAAGCCTGTGTTCAGATAAATCCCGTGAAGAGTTTCCTCCTTGCAGATGCCTCTATGCCACTTTTCCACGTTGAACCTCGTTTGATAATTGCTTCAGAATGAGAACAAAGATGCCACTGTGTTCATGTCAGTCACATGTTTGTAAAGGGTGAGCAGCCGGGGCCAGGGGTGTCTTTGTTGTGTGTGGATGAGGCCGTGTGGTGGTGCCGTGTCCCGAGTGTGCCCCCCCGGCTGGGAGCGGCCGGGCAGCGTGGGGCTGCCTCTGCAGAGAGCTCCGAGGGCAACACAGCTTCTGGCTAAAGCTCCAGTGTGCCCCATGCCTGGGTTTGGGCCTGCTTCGCCTGCTGGTTCCGTCTGCTGTTTCGGGATTATTCACCAACTCCGCTTGGGAGATCCAGGCAGTGGGAGTCTGGAATGTTCTCCTGCCGCAATATGCGGCTTCACTGCTGTCCATCTCTTCACTGCCTTTCTTTCTCTGTTTTTTTTTGACTGAAGAGTTCACTTAATGCAGAAGGACATATGACTAGTGGTGTTAGCAGTAAGAAGCACTTCCGCTCTACCAATTTTGCTGGCTGGCTTTCTTTTACATTGCGTGGTTATTGAGGTTTAAAATGTGACTCGACTAAGAAAGATGATTGGGATTTTTTCTGTGTGACCTGGTAAAACATTTCCTTACTGTTTTTCTATGTGTATAAAAGGTTGCTGTACTTGTACTGAAGTTACCATTTTGGATGTATTAATTTATTTTTTTTTAAATTTCAACTATAAGGTGAACAGAGATCACCTGCATGATAAATTATTTTAGTAATTTTCCACATAATGCAAAAGTTTTCATGTGAGAGTTTTGAACAGTCTATCTGTGGAGTACTTTGAAATTGTACTGAAAATGCAGTAATGTAAGTATGTGCATATTCTTACTACAAAAAATACTGTCTGCATAAAAATACTGCTTTATTAGAAATACATTGTCAGCAAATTAGCTGTCATTTTAGAGGAAAAACTAAGAAATATCTATGAAACACTGAGTCTTTTCAGAGCTCTTTCAGTCTGCTTTTTATCTGGGTGTTTTTATGTGATTTTATTAGTATGTAAATTCTGGTCTTAAAACATTGATGATCCAGAGTTTCAGGACGATGAAGAACCACTTTTAAAGTAAACTCAGTTAATTCACAGAATTTAAAGTTCTTTAAAATTTCAGTTGAATTTTGATTGATATAGTGTACTGTTTTGCTATGAAAAGAGAAAAGTTAAAATGTTAGTTTTGTGCAAGTATTTTCTGGAGTTTTTTTCTTATTGTGCTTTTTGGAGTTTTCCTCTTGAAATCTGAAATAAAATAAGTCAAATAGAAAAGGTTGAGAGTTTATTTGGCTAAGAAATTTAATGTTGTGTGCTGTCTGTTTCAAACTGTTCCAGAGTAGGAGTTTTTGTTTTTTTTTTAAATGAATGTGCAATGCTGTAAAAAGTTGCTTATAACAGAGTAATAATATTTTTCTGCATCAGCAGTTTCTTGTGTAGAATGAACAAAAGGACCCCATTTTACCAAGATAAGTGTCAGTTGCCTTAGATTAAATATTATGTACAAATGTACATAATCACATAAAAACCTGTTAGCATTTCTGTTTACTAACAGAAGCTAATACACTGTGCTGGCAATGGCAGCATCTGGTTTTGCTCTTTTTGCTCATGAGCTGCAATGATCTGGTTTTGCTCATATAATAAAAATTAATGGTAGAATAATGTTCTCTCTGATATGTTGTCTTTGTTTGCTCAAAGAATTTATTAGGTAACTTCAATTCAGTTTGTGCTCTGAAGTGATAATGCCATTACTTTATGTTCACTAAGGCTGTTGAGTTTTATATAGAACTAATTACTCTCTAAAACCAGCCCAGTATAATTTTAAAATATGGCATCACCATGTATGAAGTCATAATAAATTGAAAAATTAATGGTTTAAAAAAAAAAAATCACCCTGTTTATATTTAGTATGTGCCTCAGGGGTTGGTAAGGGATATTAAAAGGATGCAGACTTTCCCAAACTGCATTCACTGTCTTTTTGAGTGGCATGCACAGTATGCACATTAGTGGAAAAAATAATTCATATTTATCTTACCTCTTTTGGTAGTAAGTGCTAAACTTGCCATTTAACTAATTAAACTTCCAGCTGGTGGTTAGGGAAACATACTCCATTGCTATTTTTTAAGTATGACAGTTGTTGCACAGATTGTGTACTTCATCACTTTGGAACTTCCTTGTAATTAATCAATTGCTATGAAAATTAGTCAATTTTAAAAATATATGATCAATTGAATGAATTTTCAATATTACTAAGTGAAGCAAACAAATTACTATTTTTTTTAGTGGTACGAGGGCTTGGTAGAATAATTTTTCTCCCCAGCAAATAGATTATGTTCAACCAAATTCATTACTACACATTGGCCTGCTGACATGGTGACATAAAAAATAGCCTGGATTGTGAATTTAAGGAAGCTATTAAGGGGAGCTTCAGAATGAAAATAAGAAAATTAAATTCACTAATGGGAATAAAAGGTAGCATCTTCTCTGTGGGGTCATCAACTCTGGATGTATGATTGCTTGCTAAGACAGAAGATGTGGGTGTGATGAGTCTGCTGCCTGGGCATTCTTGGTTACCCCTTGGTATGCTGGAGTAGGATGACTATAGTGTTTAATTGTTGAAAAGCTAACAATTTCTTTCATGGATTTGAATAGATAAACTCAGGCACTAAGAATGGAATGTGGCATGATAGGTCGCTGAAGTTAAGGCCCTTAGATGTGTGTATCTGTATGAATGGAAGTGAGAGTGTGGAGAGGAAACTACACATGTGGGAAGAGGGAAGTTGTTTTCTTTGGTCTCTCACCTGGGAAACTTTTGAATCAAACGGAGAAAAGAAAAGCAGATTTCCACACAGTAACAGAATCGGGAGGTTTGCGCCAGTGGCAACATGCTTGTTTCATGGAGCTTCCTCGGCAGGCTGAGGAATCTACCCTGTGTTTTACTGCTTCCTGTTGTTTGCTAAAAGGTTACAATACTGAGGCTAGAGAGAGATGAAGAGACCTGATCTTTTTTTGGATCTTTGAAGAGAGAGCAATTCCTTGAAGAAACTGTCTTGCTGTCCAGTGTATTGTGTAGAATATCCTTCCCCCACTATTACTTGTTCTGTAGGGGCTCAGTATTTTAAAATGTGAATTAGGTGTAACTGATGCCATTAGGCTTGCTAAGCATCTGAAGATCAATGTGCTAAGCTGCCTTGACAGCTGTTCTGCAGTGTTGACTCCATTGCTGGTTTTGTAATTCTTTCTGTTTTCCTGCTTCTCAGAGTAAAATTGTGCAGATCCAGCAAAGTGTTCATCATCCATTCCCTCATTTTACTCCTTGGAGTGTGTGGACTTTGGAGTAGTTTCCCAAATTTTAAATACTAACAATGGAGTCTGCCTGAAGTGTTCAGAAGGAGTCAGCTAGGTCTACCACCTGCAGCTGGCATCTCATTTTGGCAGTGGCTGTTGTTGGAGATGAGCTTGTTTGCAGAGTTTAGAGCACTCTTGTTCTGACTGTGCTTTCCTGTGCCTGTATTTCCACGTGGCCCTGTGGGTTGTGCCAGGGCCATGTACTGCTGGTACTCTGGTCTGCTGTGAGTTTACTAGGTGAAGTCAGAAGGTCCTTGCTCTGTGTCTTGTCCTCTGTCTTCTGGGACTGGGTTTATTCAGTTTTGGCTGGAAATTGTCCTGGGATTCGTCAAAAGACTTCATTATCTGAGACAAGCTGATAGCTGAATACTTGGTCTCCTGGCTGAAGATCTGCTCTGTGGGATGTAGCTGCTTACACATGAGCTACATTTCTCCTCTGTGTGTGTTTGAATCAGTTTTTATTTTCCAGGTCATGCACCATCTACCAGCTGGTGTCCTGAGTACTGTGCTTTTAACAAGGGGCTAACTGCTTCTCCCAAAGAATAGAGATGTAGGTTTTTAGCTGCCTTGACTAAATTGTAATTTTGCAGCTCCTTCATAGCTTTGCTTGACCTGCTACCAGCTTCTCCTGGCACTTCTCCTTTTCCGCCCCTCATGAGGTGTCAACACTTGTGATGATGGTAGAAGGCCTGTCTCAGAGCAGGAGCAGGGATTGCACTTCCAGCTGTTAAAGGCATATGTGGGATGTTGCCAGTTCCTTTTCAGCTGCACATTGTGAGTAATCTTACTGTTGCCACCTTTCCTGTCTGCTGGGCTACTGTTAGTCCTGTGCCAGTTGTGGTTTGGACCACTAGTTATAACTTGTGTTGCTATTCACAAGCATTTCAGATTTTGTAATTTCATTTGCTTATAATTAAATATTTTAAATCATATATTCTTTTCTGAATCTAGAGAAACAACCTTACAGAATTTTGTTACATCTGTTATAGCTGTTAGACTGTAACTGTATAAGGCTGTATATTCACCGGAACAATTTCTTCAGTAACTCAAACTCCATTCCATTCTTTAGTGCCATTCACCTACTTAAAGTTCCAAGATCTAGCATCCTGTATCTGATAATGCTGATTCCTGTATCTGATATTGATGCTTTTTAACATTGTCAGAGTTGTTTTCTATAATTGTAAGTCTGAGATAATTTTCTTTTGTCTATGAAGTAGTGATAAAGAGTATAATTATTTATAGATTACTGATCACAATCAAAAAAGTGGGATTTAGTTGAGTATAATTTTTGCATTAAATAATATTTCATAATATTAGTTAATTAGATAAAGTAAACAACAGAAAAGTTAATTATTAGAAATCACTAAGAAGAAGAATTTTCTACTTAATAGTGGAAACTACTACTCAGTGAATTCTCTGCTTGTGCAGGCATAAAGAATTTCTGCTCCAAAACCACTGAGAAAATTATGGCATTATTTGTACTGTGAGAAGCAATTCTCTTTATTCTTCTATAAATCTGCTCTGCCATCAGTAGAGAAGGTCTGGCATCCTCCTTGGTTTGAGCTGGATCTTCTTGTCCTCTGGCTTATGTTATGTTAGTACTTGGAAGCCCTCACAGTGATCTGGATCATTGAACTGTTGCAGTTAAAAAGAAAAATGGTTTAGAAAAAGCCCGTGGTGCTGGTGGCAACCGGTGACTCATCTAGAGATTTAAGCAAATCTTAGTCATGTGAAGGTGTGTGTGCAGATAAACTACTGTTCTGTGCTTTCTCTGTAGTCAGCAGTGAGAAGGAGGCTCCCCCAAAGGAGAGCCCTTCCTCCAGATGTTGTACAGTGCATATGGCTAGCTTGGATGATGAAGCAGACAGCTTTTTTAGGCACCAGCTTTCAGATGAAAGCCTTGCTTCGGACTCAGACTGATAGGCCCGAACTTTGCAGAGTTTAATGCTTTACTTTCTTGAGTAGTTCTCATTTTGACGTTACTAACCTGTAACTTCTTAAACTGATCAGCAAGTGGCAGAAAAAGGAGATTTGTTAATTTGTGAGAAACAAGTTCAGAGGTGAAGTTCTGCATATTGAGCTATCATTCTCTTACACAGTTTCATAAAAGCAGTGCCATTTTCTTTCACTAAATACAACCATCTACTAACTAAGCTAATTAAAGTTAATATTTTATTAGTGACTTCCTAGCTTTCATTACTGGATACTTACATATCATATTTTGAGAAAAAAATTAATGAGGTGAAGTAGGCATTCTGCTGTTTCAGTCCCCAAGTACACAATCTCACTAATTTATGAACTGGCTATTAATAGTATTAATAATTCATATATTATATTAATATTATAAATAATAATTAATAATACAAAGTATTTATAATTCATACATTGGTACTGTTTCTGCATTCCTGCTCTGGAATCTTTGTACGGGTCATCATTTGTCAGCATTGCATATACTGTTCAGCATAGAAAAGGTTATTCTTTTATAGGAGAATAAGAATAGATTAGGCCAGACTTATTTGATACATAAAACTTGTCTAAAGAAATTTGACGAGTTCAGGGAAGATGCAGGTAGCCAGAAAACAATTATTTTATTATTTTAATTACTACCTTATTTGTTGTTAAAGTTTTACTGTTTCTGGCATTTATACTCTGAAATAGAGCAATTTTACCTTAATGGCTTTTGTCCATAAGTTATTAGTCCATTTTGTACCTGTCATTATTCATAACTTCTAAAGACAATTTAAATGAGTGGTTGCATTTTGCAGCTGTTTTTGTGAAAGAATAAATATTAATTTAGCAGAGAGAGACACATAGAGAGATGACATAGGCAGAATAAGATGTTTCTGTGTTGACAGTTGCCCATAGAAACTTAAAGGCTTAGCACACTTATGAAGTCAAGCACAGGGTACTTACTGCATCTTTATCTGCAAATCCAGGTAATGAATTGCTTAATTCTAATGTTACTTTACTTCTTAATATTTTAATTTGCTTTAAGAAATATGCAAAATAATAGATCTAAATGAGACCTCTTCCTGATAATGGGGGTGGTGCCCAAATCCAAATCCCCACTTCAGTAGGAGATTTTTAATACAGTGGGCATTTTCTCTGGCTGATAATTCCCCAGATTCCTACACTGATTTTGTTCTATCTTCAAACATGCCTATTCTCTGCAGCCAGTGCATACCTAACACGTGAATCACAGCCCGGGATGTGCCTGTCTCTCTCCACTCATTCCATAATGAGCCTGCACGGCATGGCGGCTTTTGTAACTTGGACCTTTCTGTGAAGTGCTATAATGAGATGGGATGAATTTTGATTTAAGTATGGCTTTACCTAAATCCTCTGAAGAGGTCAGTGTCCTGCATGTGTTCAAAGAAAGAAAATCTCATGCTTTCATGTCAGAGCAGACTTAGAGCAAAATACAGCACAGTCTTAGCTGTTGGGGTTTTTTTGGTTTTTTTTTAGTTTTTTTTGGTTTTTTTTGAAAGAAGCAATCTTTTACAGTCAAAGGATGGGTTAGCTGTTTTTTTTTTTTTGGAGAGCACTGACCACAAACTGGAAGACCTGACTTTTAGCCCAAGCAATCTGAGGTTTTTCTGCCATGGATGAGTTCCTTACATGATCCTTACATGATAAGCTAAATTGTAGGAATGTGCATGTGGGGTGACTCCCAGTTTTAAAGACATGTAACTGTGTCAAAAATAATCCTTTTAAAAGAAAATTTAAGGTTTGGCTCTGTCTTCCCCAGTGATGACTGTATCCATTTCTTGTCTGGGAATATGCAGTGCTGAAACATGGCAGCTCAAGTGAATTTCCCTTCTCTCATATGTAGTCATCCAAATGTCCATTAGACAGTAAAGCTATTGTTTTTCCCTCCCCTCTGCTTACCTCTGCTGTTTAAAACTAGGTCCAAATCATTTTGGTCTGTTTCTGTACCCCATAGCAAAATTTTTTTGCTGCATCATGTGGAAAAAATATTTTCTTAGGAGTACAGGGACAGCAGTACTCTCCTGTTACGTGTTTGAAGCTGCTAGTTCACAGCAGAGTCAAGGTCTGTTTGAATAAAAAGAGAAACTGGTGAGTTCTACTGAAAGTGTCAGAGAGAAAGGGACCTGTTCATGGCAGTTTTGCTGTAGTGTTTCCTAGTATAAAATAAGCAGGTAAGAAAGATCACTGCCCATTTTACCATCCCATAACACAGAAGCAATTACCAACTTCTGATCTTGAAGAGATGAGAAAGTAAATGAGGAGGGAACAGTGTGGGGTGGGTCTTCTGTTTGGCTGGAAGTAGGGATTGTTTACATGACCCATGTAAACAGCCTGTTGTGTGAATGAACTGGGATGGCATTTTAAGATCTTATTCAGGGGATGAAATCCAGTTCTGATGGCATGAAAATGCCAAATGGCATTTTACTCAAGGTGCCTTTGTCTTGCTTTACTTCTAAGTAAAGGCTTCTCCACTCGACTGCATCTGCCCTTTATGTTACTGTAAATTGGCCAAGCCAGAGAGTTTCAGCCAAATGCAGCTCATGGCATGGTTCAAATGTGTCTCCATGGCTAAGCCCAAAATTGCTGGAGGTGGGAGGAGAAAGCCAGCAAGGGCTCCAGGGGCAGTGCTCCACATCAGCTTAGAAACATGTTAAACATCCATCTTGATGCATGCAAAATATAAATCTTCTACCCAGAAAACAGTTTTCACCTACCTGTTGTACAGTGTGTCTTGTAGCTTTCTGTTTTTCATTTGCAGAAAGGTTTACTGACTCTATTGATGCTTTGACATTTGCCCATGAATAATGTAAAAAGAGCATTTAGTAAATATCAAAGCCCTTGGTTCAATACCTCTTAAGACCATTTAGGCAAGACAGATATATAAATATATATATATATCAATATATATATATCTGTAAATACAGTATCTATATAATATAAAGCTGATGTAAAGCTATTAAGATAACAGATGGCAATAGAAAGGTTGTGCTTTTACCTTTTCCTCCTTATGACTGTAATGGAAGAAAACATAAGAAACTACAAATCCTGCAACTAAACGTGATGATTAAAAATTATTAACTTTGAAGTTAATCCACAGTAAACTGGTGGAATCAAGTAGCACAAGTACCGCTGAGGGAAAAATAATGAGGGATAAATAATGATGAGTAATTTTTCCTTGACATTTATGATCATCAGGCCTAAGATAGGGAGGATGGATTTGCTGAAGAACTCTGCCATCAGTTAGCTAATAATAATCTTGGATTGAAAAGTAGTTCCTGGGAACCAGGAAACAGTTCTGCACTTGAGGGGTTTTAAAGGGTTTATCAACTGGTCATGGTAATACGGAATGTGAACTTGGACCACAATCCATTCACACATGGTTGTCATTTTTAGAATGACAGAGCATCAGAATAGTTTGGAGAAACACCTTCTAGTAATGTACAGGAGCAGACCTATACCATATGACATGGCAGAATGCCTCAAAGTAGGGAATCTATCATGGGAAACCACAAGTGAACCAATATCTTCTCTCTGACAGAGGAGTGTTTTGGTGGACAATTAACTGCTGTTGCTGGGTTGTTTCAATATTTTTCAAATACCAAGAGCTGTGTGCCCTGAGGAAAGGATAGGAAGCAAGCTGTGGAGTTTGGGTACCTGTGTCTTGGAGGAGAGTGGATTGCGAGCAGCCCTGTGCCTAAAAAATTGCAGCTGTGCTGATGATCAAAGTGGAGACAGCTGTACCTGCCCAATAACAGGGGTGTGATAAAAGGATGGGTCAGGGAGCTGGGAACATTGTGCTGGCAGGAGCCTGCTGGTTGTGCTGTGAGGAGGAAGGGATGCGACGTTGTGCAAGGGACAGACAAGGTAAGATGCTGTGTTAGGGACAGACAGGGTTAGGTGGCCATGCAGAAGGAAGAAGAACTAGAAGCTTACTGCTCTCAGAGTTAAGCTAACTGACCTAGCAGAAGAATGTACTGGAACCCCCTTTGCGTTGTTAATTAATGAGAGCTTGTTAACTCTTCTTCCACCCCCACTGAGAGGGCTGCTGCAACCCTATCTGGCTGTTAGAGAGGTTCACAAACTCCTAATCAGTATAATGCTCCTTGTTTCTGAGACTTTTAAGAAAAATGGTGTATTTTCTGGGGTTTTATTTAATAAATTTAAAATAATGTGAACTGTGCAAGTTTTCCAAGTTCTTTGCTATGGGTAGTAAGACTTCATTTTTTTTTTTAAACTGCTTTATCTAAACAATATTTTAGTTCTGCCCTTAAATATATGAGGCTGCCAACCTGTATTTTTTTTCTTATCAGATATTTAAATTACTTAGTAGTTTTAGGTATTAAATACTTGTGCTTTCTAGTAGAATTGTGACAGTAGTGTTATAAAATTCAGGTCTCAGGAGAGCTAGGCACTTTAAGTTTAAAATTCATTAAGACTACTGCTCAGGAAAAAAGTGCTAATGAGTTAGGTGCATTTGTGGAAGTATAAGCTACTTACTGTACAGCACTCTGGTTTTCTGCAGGTGGAAATTTATGAATCTCAGGTCATTTCTCCACTTGTCTATTTTATCACCTGAAGAAAGTTTTCATTACTCTTAGTATTTTGATTAATTTGCTGACTTTGGTTCATTCATGTGTCTTTGGCTGGGGCTGAGCCTCATTTTTTTCATTTGAGTTGCCTTCATGCTTTTAGGTGTTGGATACTTGAATTCTATAAGCAGCTCATCCAGTTAACAAGGACAGTAAGTTCACAGCTTCAGTGTATGTAGTTTTTATATGTTAAACTGTAGCTTAAATCTCTTTTTCAGGTTTCTTAGGCATTTGCTAGATCTCAGTAACAGGTAATATTTTTAAACATTGTGTTCCTATCCCTTATTTTTTGTATCTGTTGCCTTATGTAGATAAATTATGCTGATTTAATAGTTTAAAAATCTACAGTAGAAACCCTGGTAGTGAAAGTTATTGAATAAACACTAAATAAAGTCATTTTGTTCATTGCTAATAGTAAACATTAAGGGTAAGACTGATTGCTTTTTTTAGTTCACCTTTTTGTTAAAACAGATAAAGGTTATTTTCATCTCTAGCATTTGCTGGCTGGTCACTGTGTTCCATGTCAGAGGGAGCCTTGAATAATCTCTTTGAAGGCAGTATTGAGGCAGAGAATTAGCATTCTCTCCAGCCAGACTCCACTGCACACAGGTTGGTTTCTCATTTGTCATGGCAGTGTTTTCATTAGGTCAGCTGAAAAACTGCCCTTCTCTCCTTCAGAATGCAAAATGAGCAGGAAATACAGTAACATGAAATTACAGAAATAAATATTAGATAATGCAGTAAATCAAGCAGGAAATCATTGATGTTTAATATTGCACAAGTTTTAATAATTTGCTTTTTTGTATGCTCAAGCAAAACCACAGATGTTTTGCACTGGGGTTAGAGCTTGCCTTCTTTATGTGAACTGTAGAAAATAAGGGCGAGTTCTCTACATGCAGTGAGATTGGGTAGTAAACTAGATGAGAAAGTAAAGAGATTTATCATCTCTCTTGACTCCCTCCATCTCTCCAAAGTTGCTGCTAACACTCAGATTTGGAAATGGGGAGGTTTGGCAGAAATTTGATAGGATCATGCATGAAACAAAATAAGAAATCTGCAGTAATTTCTGGCACAAAAGTAGTTTAAACTTTCATTACAAAAAACTAACTTCACGCTTACATTTTCTATAAAACATCAATAGTACAGTTCTTTGAGGGCTTTTTAGAATTAAAAACCTCACTAAAATATGGAGAAGCTTGTAAAAATTTTTCTTTCTTCTAATACCCTTATTTAGCCAATCTACACTTAGAGTTCAGTTAAAATATGCTGTTTCATTAACTCTGTTAAGAGTCTTTTGGTTTAAAAATAAACACTGTACATGCAGGGAAAAATGTATGCAGATGCATAATAAAAATAACAGATGACCAAGGAAGATAAAATAAGAAATTAGCACTGTGTTCTGGTTCACATAGGAAGAATTCTCTTGTATTTAATTTGTCTTACTATGAAACTGGTGCTTCCAGTACTACCCGAGTTATTTGAAGTAAACAGTTCCCAGCCAAAAACTTGGTAAACAAACATTTTTCTGTTTTTCTCAGAAAAAAATTCATCTTACTATAGTCTGTGCTTTGGACCTGTTCAAAAAATCCCAGATCTCTACCACATGCTGGTTTTTAATAATACTTCTGACTTCTAATTACATAACTAGAACAGGCAGTTGTCAGCCTTGAAAATAACTCTTACATTCAGCTGGTGGATAGGCAGATGTTTATTTTGTTGTACAGCTCCCATAACAGAGAAGAAATTACTGTTTTGCTGTCTTATGTTTATATTGCTGATCAGTTCTCTTTGCACAGTAAAGATACAGTTCTGATTCAGATTTACGATAGGATTTGATCAGTCTCTTTGAGACCAAAGAGAAGACTGCACAATTTACTATTCTTGCCCTTTATTTAGCCACAGATTTTGGTTAGGTATCAAAACCAAGTAGGTGCTCTGGGAGTGTCAGAGTCAGTGTTTGAGACTGCAAATACACCTGGCTGCAAAACAGCTGGCGTTGCTGCCAGCTACATCTGCCCCAGCTGTGATAATGGCACTGGAAATGGGGGACTAGAGCTGCCAGGGGAAGCTTCAAACCCTGCCTTCTTACCTGCCTCATCAGGAAAAACAACCCTGATGGAGATAGTCCACTTTTATTTAGAAAAAGCTGCCTCAGGATGGTGTGGAATCTGTTGATGTGGTGCTGCTGTGGAGTAAAACTCGAGTATGCTCTGCTTTCCTTGGCAAGGCTCTGTGTGCACTTAAGTCGATGTATTTGCTTGCTTTGTTTCTGCTCTTTGGGGAAGTAATCTGCCCCCCTGTGTGCAGAAGTGTGACAAATTCATAATTTTACAATACTAAAATGTCAGATCCTATGTTTTAAATACAGTGCTGTGAAGATACCAGAGGCTTTTTGTTTAACAGCTGTATATTTTGAAGCCTGCTGGCTTCCCTGGGTCATTTCTTAGGTGAGAAGTGCCAGCCCTAGCCATGGGGGAAGCAGACTCCTGGGCCTGCCATCAGCAGTGATGTTTTTGACACTCTGTGAAGTAAAGCCTGGTAATGGCAGCATTGGTTTCATGCAGCTCAGTTATCACCAAAGAAGTGATTGCACAATCACTTATAAGGGAAGACCTCCTGAATGAAAGGCTCTTGCTCTCTGAAAAACAAAAAATTCTGGTCACTACCTTTTCAGCAGAAAATACTGATTACAGCTTCCGGAGGTCTCCAGTGGATGGGTTGCTATGAAGAACTTTTGCACCATATAAATACTGAAGAGGATTTTTTTTTTCCCCCAAGCCAAGTAATTGAGCTTTATGCTTCCAGGTGTTGTCCGAGTGTGTTTGGCTGCAGTCATGTTCCAGACTGGCATTTTTGGCTGCTAAGACCAGTAAACAATCAAATAGTCCAGCCACATAAGGAAGATAGAAACAGGACTGGAAAAAAAGGTGTGAGATATGAATTCCCAAGGAGCTTAAGGAATGCTTTAGTTGTTTCTCTTCTGGTAGCCAATGACCAAATACTACTTTTAAATCCTCATATAAAAAAATACTGTCTTCTGTTTGTTATAGAGACTATGTGAATATCATGTCACTCCTGTGTGGAATTTAAATACTACAGCACTACATGCACAAGATTCATCCAGCTGTGTGGGCTGCCATGTATAATTTGACTAATTGGTCTTCTAATTTCTCATATTTCTCTTTTCATTTTTGTTTCTTATGTTAAAGCCATGTGAGACAGCATGGCTCATTTATATTTGCAGTCTGCATAATCCAGTTTTTTTTCATGCCTATTCTGAATCTTTCCCTCTGTGTGTATGTTAGTCTTGTTCAAAGACCTAATATCTAGTTACTTTCAAAGGAAGAGGATTATTTATGGAAATACACACTAACATGTTTGTGTGCCCTTTTTTGCTTGCTCATTCTTCCAACACATTCTACAGTGCACTCAGAATAAAACACCAAATATAGGCCAAAGTTTCTGTATGGAAAACGTAGCCTGTCTTGCAGTGAAAGTCCAGTGGGTTTCATTTTTATGTATGCATTCACTTGCAGTGACAACAAGGAGCTGAGCATTATTTTGTCATATAATTTCCAAGTATTTTATATCAATGGAGGAAAAATAAAGCTTGCTCACGTTTTCATTCCTGTAGGCTGTGGTGTAGTTGTGCTGTAATAGAACTATCATACAGCTGCCAGAACCAGCCCTGCAATTCAGCGTATTGGTGTTGTATAATGTATAATTTGAGCAATGTTGTCAATAGCATGCTTTAACAAAGCTTGGGGTGGCTGAAGCACAGGATAACTGTAGGAGGGCTGGATTACACTTGCCGCTGTAAAGAGCGATCAGAAATAGTTCAGAAACCAAAAAATTGGACCTCCCTTTGATGTGATAAGGGAGTGGAGAAAGAAGATCTTGAATCCCTTAAATGTGATTCAGCATCCTTGTGTCTATGTTTAGCATAATTTGGAACTTGGCACTCTCTGTGTCTCTGTTTCTCTGTTGCAGAACTGGCTGGCTGCCAGTGTCAGCAAAAGTCAGTGTAATCCTCCCTCTGAGGAGGAGGTACCTGCCCTCTGGGACAGAGGGTCCTGTACAGCTTCTGCTGTCCCTCCTGGTGTCATCAGCCCTTCTTCCTCTCCACGTGCTAGGAAGGATTTAGGAATGTGATAACTGCCTGGGGGCTTTATAAGCTGTTCTTGCCGTGTCCTAAGTTCATTTGTATTAGTTCATTTACTGCATAGTCAAGTTTTCAATTAAATTGAGCTTATATGTGAATAAAAGTCTCTGTGAGGGGAGATACTGGGCTGTCAAAATCTGCTGAAAGCTGGGATTTGTGATGTATGCCAGAGTCCTGGGAGTTCTTCAACTGGGGAGAATTTGGAAAAGCAGCTGTTAAACAAAAAACAAAGTGAAATTTCAGCATTTGTCAATTCTTGCCTGTCAGAATTCAGAGATGGATAGTGCATTGTTATTTAGAACATTGAGAGTTCCTTTTAAGAATTAATATTGTTCTGTGCTGACTGTATTCTTGTTACTGTTTATTTCCTGCATTCATGGGTGTTTTTTGTAAGGTAGTGTGTGGCCTCAATTGGAAGCTTTTTTTCAGCAGTCTGCAAACTGATGAAGCAGTCAAAGAAAATGTAGAGCTATCATTTTTGTAGAAAATACTGATGGAAAGCTACAGTCTCAGTCTCTAGTGACAAGTAAGCATCTGTTTTTTCTGTTGTATTAAAGATGTTACAAGGTGATAATAGACATTATTGCTCCTTTAGTAAAAATGCTATTGAAAAGTACTGATGAGCTTCCTCCTAGGGTCTGTTCTCTCCACTTGGCAGTCAGGGATGCTATACAAACTAGTTTATTTCAAAGGCCTGCACAACGCCAAACATACAGCCAAACATGCCACAAATTGATAGGAAAGTGAGGCTCTGTAGAGTAGGAGGAAGTTTTTACTGGTTTTTTTTTTTTAACTGGTGTTGTTTTTACTTTTAAGTCAAGAAAGAAATAACTTCTCAATTTCTGGAAAATACTTAGGGCAAGGTGCAGGGTTAGTAACTGAGAAAAACATGTTTTCCTGTTTTTCCGTTGGGAGATGCAGTAAAAGATTTTTGTTACTCATAGTGAAAAATTTTTCTTGCAAAGTAAATAGCAGCAGAAGTAAAACAAAACAAAAAAGTGCAAAGGATGCTTTTCCAATAGGTTTTCAGGGTGAAAAAATGAAAAAAAAAAAAACCTGAAACATTTATACCCAAGACTTATCTGCCTTACCTTCTGATTCTCTTTTCCTTGAGGAAAAGTAGGTTTTTTTTATTTAATTCAAATTCTGAGGATTCTGATTAAAATTAGTTGAGCAGAAACAGTTCTACTTGTCTATATTTAAATTGTGGGAGGAGTTAAAATGCAGACTTTTAGACATCTCTGGATGGCAAGAAATGGCAATTAAGAGATATGAGAAATAATTTAGCATGTATCGGGGAAGTCGGTAAGGGCAATTTTCTATAAATTCCCGTAGAACACAGGAGGCTTTATATGCAATTTTGAATTCAAATTGGCAGCTTAATTAGTTCAATACTCTGCATTTAGAGCATCTGAAAAGACACTGCTGTGAAGCTTTGTTATTCCTCAGTGTTCATGGATGCTTTCAGATATTTAGCTGGATCTGTCAAAAGTGCAGTACAGTTTGGCTCCCATCTACAGTTCTAATCTCAGTGGAGATTTTCAAGACAGGCCTTGGTAAAAGCAGTGAGAGGAAGGAATAAATTTTGTTTTCTTGCTATTAAAGCAACTTTAAAAGAATCTTCAGATATTTTCTTTTCAGTTCCAAATCACTCATGATAAACTTAAGAAATTCTCCTTTGGGGTAGAAAATTCTGGATCAAGAAGCCGAAGGTGATGGCTTTAGTCAACAGTTGGGTAGAACCATACAAAAGCAGTTCTGTTTTACTGTTTTATGCCTGGAATATCTTGTCTGCTACTTGAGCTCATCTAGTATCAAACGAAAGATAAAATTTGTGAGTTGGGAGTATTGGTTTCCTACCCAGGTAAAAGGCTACTTAGCAGATTTCCTGATCTGAAAGCAAAACCATAATTTTGAAATATCTTTGGTTTTGAAAGATGAAATTTAAGGATGCTGAAGTTGTAGGGCCAGTGAAAACAGGATTCTAACTGTAAGAGAGAGTTCATGAAATGTTGATGCTTTTCTTGGATAACATTACATATACAGAACTGAGCTCCAGATTTTGTGATATGCCAGTTAAACGGAATGTAGTACTTTAGTCCCTTGCTGTATTTTTTGCTGGCTCCCAGCTGTCTTAGAACTTTATTTATTTGAATCAATTGAACTGTGGGGGAAAAAAAATTCTAATAAAAGCCATCCCAGTTTGATTTTGCTATGTTTTAGTGATGAATCTGTCACTTTGTGCATCTGAATTGTGGCAAGATTTTTCTGTTTGTTTTCTGCTAGACAATGCTTTCTCGGCAGTTATGTGAATTTCAGAAATGTAATTTGCTTGCTAGGGAAATGAATGTTGTCTAGCAAAGTTATTTTCTGGTCAGGCTTCTCATAAAACCTTACTGGATAGACATAGGAGTTGAGCAGTTATTTTCCTCCCTCTTTTTCCAAGCTGTGAAAAAGAAAAAGCACAGTGGAAATTAGATTTGAGAAAACCAGTCTGCTCAGTTTGATTGTTAATGCTTCCTTAATAAAAATTTTTAAAGCAATAGAAGAATAAGCAGATTGGACTACTCAGGCAAATAGAAACAAGCTTTTTTGGGGGGGTTTAAATCAAAAGTATATAATTATGGGAGGTAGACTAGGAAAGAAAATGAAGAGCATTTCTTAAATGGTTAGTCCTAAAAGTGAGTAAGCCAAGACTGCTAATGATCTGTACAGATCTTGCAGTGCTTTTCCTGTAGCAGGCACTTCCTTAATATTTTGTGAACTATTTTGGTCTTCCAAAAGTTCCCATTCACATAGTCCTCATTATCTTCACTTGTGGTTTATCCTCTTCTACCCCTCCACTTTTCTCTTTGTGACGGCATAACAGAGCGACTAAATCCCCTTCAAAAAGCTATTGTTTACTGACTCAAAGTTGTTACATCTCAAAACTCATTCTCCAGTGGGAAAAGATTTAAAAATTTGTGCCTGTTTTCCCCCATCATGCGAGTTATTTTTGAGAATTACAATGAAAATAAAGTGTGAGAAATTAATTTCTAACCTACTAATGACAGATCTGAAACACATTGCAGGAACCAGTTCCCACTTGCAATAAAAAATGGTATCTTGGCCCTGGAGAAGATTTCTTCCAGTATATCAGTTGTGTAAAGCCGTCCCAGTGCGAATAATGTTTTGTAACACATTGGAAAAATTCACTCCATTAGTTTCTGGAACACGGGACGTTTATAATGTTCTTTTTCTAATGCTGTTCCTGGCTTTTAGCCTCCTAACTGGTGCAGTGTAGCCAGATTTTGTGTAGCCATCCAGTCAGACCAGGCTAAGGCTTATGGGAGGCATGGAAGTTCACCAGGTATGGTTCAGCCAGTTGAGACACAACTTAGCATTGACACAAACAGAATTTAAGTCTGGTAGGGATGTTAAAAAGAGGTAAATTTGTCTTTTGGTAGTGTTGAAAGGCATATTATAACTTCCTGTCAAGTTGTTTTGTCTTGTATAACCTCTGATTTTAAAACTTAGCCTTGATATATAAATATTAGCCTAATGTATGTGTGCTCTTGAGAGGAAAGAACAAGCAATAAAGGGAATCTAAATTTTGCACTTGATATAATCCCTTTTCTTTGTTTTATTGAGATATATGCTCCCTGCTTTCAAGGGACCATTTGGAGAGCGCAAGGTTCAGAGCACCATGCTTGTGGGAGCAAGAGTTTCCTAAGTAGTGCGCATCTGTTCTTGAATTAGTTTTTTAATATGCAGCCATGAATGACCTTCTCTAAGTTTGTATTTTAAAATGAAGCCTAGGAAGATGTGGACACTGTTGAGACTGTACTTATTATAGAGAGTTGTATCCAGTTTGATCAGTGGAAAATTTTAGCAGTGATTTCAGTCAGAGCAGAATTTGTCTATTATTTTACAAATTCTTATCAGAGCCCAGATGGAAGAAGTGATTGATTTATTTATTTATTGCCACAGGCTTTCTAGAAATAACTATAAAAGTAAGAAAGAACTTCATAACATAAACATAGCATCACATAATGAAATCAGCATTTATTTTTCCTAATTTTTACTCTAGAGATACAAGCACTGGAAGACTTTTTGAGACTTGCTAGAGCCATAGATTATCTGTAGTAAAGCGTAGTATAGGGGCCCAAAGGGTCTAGTTTTCTTTGTCCAAGAGAATCAGTACTATCTGATCCCCTCAGAGCTAGGAGGGAGTTGGTGCAATGAGTGGTCTCTTCTGCAGAAGATGAGATGCATTTATTCCATCTGATGCTCTCAAGGTGGAGGTGAAGGATTGACTGGGAGAGCTCCTTTCTTGGCAGATGCTGCAGGAGCCACGATGGTGGTAGTGAGTAGCATGATGCTCAGGATGGGCCAGAGCAGCAAATGTGTCTGTCCCATCTTAAATGTGGGCCACAGTGCACTGTTGAGTGGTTTGTTTCTTCTCTCCTTTCTTCTGACATAAGCGCAAGGTTTTTTTTTGCATGTGTGCCCTTTTATCAGAAATTAATACTCAGAAGTGATTTATTGCTTGTTCTTTGTGTTTTTTATTCCCTTATCCTTTCTAAGTGAAAAAGGGATGGAAAGCAAAGCAAAGATAAATATTTTTTTTTTCTGAAACTGATAAAGATCAGGGTGTTCTCTGGGGTTCAAAGAGGTTTTCTTCCCTCAGGTGGACCACGGTGCTGTGAGCAAAATAATGGCTGTCAATGGTTGTCAACGAAGTAAAACAGATGAGACAGAGGACAAAACCAGACTGACAATTAATTGTGGTTAATTGGTACAATTCATTAGCTTGTTTCTGAAAGCAGTCACAGAATATCTCCCTTGTGAGGGATGAGAGCAAAATAGAAGCTAAATATATTTTCATTGTAGTTCTTTCAAAGAATTAATGTTTCATGATACATGGACTAGAAGATACCTACTTATTATCAGAACAGTAGAAATTTTATATGCACACACACAAACAAGTTACCACACTACTCTATGCCATCATTCCTTTGCACCTGTCATTAGCCTGTGTTGGTTTCTTCTGACTATGAAGTCTGGGGGGTCTGAGCACTGCTCTGAAGTGGCTCAGGCTGTCTGTGTCCATGTTTCATGACTTGCTGGCAGCTGCAGCAATGGAGTTTTGGCAGTCCATGTGTGGATAGGAGGAAACCTCTCACTGCCTGTGCAGTAGCCATGCATTGTGGCCCCATTTGCAAGCACAGGAGAAGCATGACTCTTAGGGTCTACTCTTCCAACAGCTGATTTGCATCTTCTGGATCAAGTAAAACAAAAAAACAGCCCCCAGGCTAGGTGGAAGCATCCTACAGGCTGAGCTGTATTGTGCTGTGTGACATGATACAGGTAACAGAGCCCCAGTCTCTCTGGACTCTGATCTGACATAATATACATAATGTTAATCAGGAAAGCTGTCATAGTGCTTTCCTAACAACCCTAATCTCATTTTTCATTACATGGGCCTTTTTAAATCCCTGAGAGCTTATTTTAGTTTTCTTCACTGTCAGTGATGTCATCCAAAATTCTAAAATTTAGTGCTTTATTTTTGCCAGTGAAGAAATCTGTTTTCTATGAATTGTAGAAATGAAATACAGATGATCAGAATTTCAGCACTGTTTTCTCCCACATTAACTGTCCTGTATTTAAGGTAATAGTATTTGCCTTGTCATCCTTCTCACTCTCCTCCAGTTTGGGGATATTGTAACTGTGGCTGTAAGCTCTACAGAAAAAAGATAATGTGTGTTCCATTCACTTTTCCTTTACAGCTATACTCCCTCAAACGTGGCATTCCTTTGAGGTAGTTGGGTTTGTTTAGTTCTGTCTAGATTGTCTTGGGGCACAGGTTGGTCTCTTCAGCAGATACTTATTCAGGCTCTTATTTTTTATTATGAAGCTGATCGTAAGCCTGAATCTGTATTCCATAATGGTAAGATACCTACTTGAATTCTTTTACTGTATTGGTTCAGAAGGGAAATGACTCCTTGGTATTATAATACCTTCTCTAATGGACTCAAGAAATCCCGTGAAGCTCTGATCTGGCTGCATGCCTAATAGATAAGTAGGTTTCTAACTTTCAGCTTCTAAGCCCAGCATGCTGACTTAATAGAAAAATGAGGAGATGGACTTTTAGGCATGATGTGGTAAACAGCATTAGCATTTTCTAGGTGAAGGATGCCAATTCTGCCAAACCAGGAAATCATGCATACTGATTTTACAGAGGAGACTCTGGTTAACTGGGCACCAAGATATAATCATTGAATCATTCAATATAGAATATGAGCTAGCATTTCAGAAATTGGGCAGTAAGTAAAGAAAAGATGTGTTTACTACTTGCAGTATTTTTGGACTTTAAAGAAACATTTTTAGTTTTATGATTATTTTTAACATCAAAAAAGCTTCTATGGAAAGGTAACTTGATCAGGGAGCACATGATGGAAGAGAAATTATTTGAACTTTAATTCAGATTGAATCCAATCCAAGTGATCAGTATCTGACTAGAATAAATATTTGACATTTAGAGGTGGTAGTTCATGTGACAGGAGTTGATGGTATAGTTCATTTTTCAGTGAAGTAATTTTACATAAACTAATACTTCCATTAATTGATTAATTTCAGAGATGTTATAAAAGAAAAAAATACTTGATTATTAGCCCAAGAGAAGCTGATTTTCATTGGTTATACATAAATGTGAGAGTTACATCAGTAGAATGGAAGAAAAGCCCATTACATGCTAAGGGTTTCATCAATATCTAGTTTTCCAGAGAAACTTTTACTGGCAAACGAGGGCCAGTGTATTGTTTAGCCAGTTTTTAAGGAAATGAGTCTTAGATGACTGTACTGTGCTCTCACTGATGTTCCTCTGGTAACTTTTGTACCTGTTGGGAGACTTCTGATTCAAGCTTGAGGACGAATGCAATTTCCCAAAATAAGTGCACCTCCTCCCCAGTAAGGAGGAGTGCTCCCTCACGGTTACTTGTTGTGCTGGAAGCACACACACCTGCAGAACTGGCTGCACTGTGCTGAGATCTTAAGTGAGATACATGGCAGGTTGTGGGGACACCTGGAGGGCGATTTGCAGAGTGTGGACATCAGTCCTAGGTGTCATGGGATAGTGGATAATTCTGCAGGGCAAGGGAAGGAGCTGGAATTCTTACTGAGGCAAGGCAGACAGGAGAAGCTGCAGGATTCATGCATCTAAGGCTTCTTCAGTCATCTGCTCATGCAGCAACTTATATTGCTCTATGAGTATTTAAATAATTGTAAAGAAAATTTGCTGAATATTTCGTGGTTTAGTACATATAAGGAAACAGTTAAGCAAGATGGAAGCAGAAGTCAGATAAAGGATTTTTGCTTGCTAGTACAGCTAGAAGTATTTATTCCTTTGTCTTGTAAAAAGATGCCTTTTCTTAATGAAAGTATCTTTACAGTATTTCAGAAATAAAAATGAAGTGCTTTTAATGTATCATGTTTTTAGCAGCTCTTTTCAGTGCCATGTACAAAAAATAAAAACTAATACCCAAATACTTGATTTAATTTCTTTAGGTTATTTTATTGCTCACCATTTAAGCACTAATATGTTTATTCCTGAGGCTTGATACTTGTGGAAGTATGTGTTGAATATCGCATCTGATTTTGTCAGAGAAACATATTAGTACTCTAAGGATTGCAGGATTATTAGTGGTTTTGTTTTCTATTTGGAGTTCTTAGACTAAGTTATTTAGTGTCCTGCTACCTGACAGAAATTTTAAGGCTGTCCTTCTCCAATGCCTTCTAAAAGTTTTTGGTTGCTCCCAATGAGCTGATGCAAAGTTCTTTCTCTTTTCATAAGCAGAGCCTAAATCCAGATACCTTTTTAGTTCTTGGGCATGCACTCACCAGCTGAAAAGCTTGTAATGGAGAATTGGATTATTTCTTTAATGGGTGTTCAGCATGATAGAAACAAGGGCAGATGCAGCTCCTTGCTCTTCCCAGTAAATCCAGGCTTGTGGAATGTACTTTGAAGTGGTCACAGTTTTATTTAATTTGGAGTAGAAATTACTCTTTCTAAATCAGATGAGTTAGTGTTTAGAAGGTAATGCAGGCTACCTCTGAATCCAGGAAGTTGGGACTCTGAAATCTTAAATGATGTAGAACATGTAATTTTCTGCAATGTTTCTTTCTATTGATTCCAGTGATAATTAAATATCAACCTTTTGGCAGTTCCCGGAACACTTGTATCAAATTTTACAGTGATGGATTGAAGGTCTCCATGTCCAGAGGTGAACAGGGTTGTTAGCATAACTCAGCTAGAGCTGGTTGAATACACTTTGCTAACATTATTCTCGTGGGTAAAAGAGGATTTTCCTTTGTGTACCAGGAGAAATATATTGCAGATCTTTGACGAGCCTAAATTTGGAGGCCTTTGATA
This sequence comes from Regulus satrapa, assembly GCA_013396955.1. NCBI lineage: Eukaryota > Metazoa > Chordata > Aves > Passeriformes > Regulidae > Regulus > Regulus satrapa. The sequence continues at coordinate 761,516 of VWZN01017261.1, read as the reverse complement.
AATTGTTTGAGCTTGGTTCACTTCAGCAAACCTTTTTAATTTGATGCTTTTGGTTTCAGTAAATGCTTCTATTGCAGCTATTTTTTCAAACTATCCCATTATATTTCAGAGAAAATACAGTAGGGATACAAGACATGAAAATGAGGGAGTCAGTAAAGATGTGAATTTATTTTTTTTCCCACTTCCTGATACATTTTGTAGGAAAACTCTTTTCAAATCTGGCCTTAACTGGTCTGGTAACTTCTCTGGTCAATGGTGAAGAACATGCTTGGTGTTAAGTACTGGATATACCACCCTGAGCTGAAATACTGGTACCTCATTGAAATACCTAGTTCTTTACAGATGTACCCTTATCATGACCTAGTGCACAGAGTGATCTAATTTGTGTGACTATTACTGCTTCTGTGTGAATAAAACTTGTTCTCAGGAGGGAGTCTAAGTAATTTGTGGTTGTGACCAAACCAGATAAGAGCTATGTTGTGGTTTAACCCCTGCAGGGCCATTAAGCGCCAGCAGCCTGGTAGGATGGGGGGTAGAATCAGAAGAGTAGAAGTGAGAAAACTAGCAGGCTTGAGATTAAGGCAGTTAATAGGTGAAGCAGAAGCTGTGCATGTAAGCAAAGCAACACTAGGGATTCATTCACCACTTCCCATGGGCAGGCAGGTGCTCAGCCATCCCCAGGAAAGCTGAGCTCCAGCACAGGTAATGGTGGCAAACACCTTCCCTCCAAACAACCCCCTCTCTTTCTTTTCCTTCCCCCAGCTCTGTATGCTGAGCACAGCACTGCATGGTCTGGGACATTCCTGTGGTCAGCTGGGGTCAGGTGTCCTGGCTCTGTGCCCTCAAAACCCCGTGTGCACCCCCAGGCTCCTCACTGCTGGGGTGGGGTGGAAAAGGCCTTGACTCTGGGTAAGCTCTGCTTGGCAACAGCTGAATTATACGCACAAATCCAAGACACAGCTCTGTACCAGCTACTGTGAAGAAAACTAACTATCGTAGCCATAATCAGCACCTGCTAGAACGGGGATACCTCACAAATTCTTACATGTCTAATGCTGGAAGTATAATGTACAAGCAAAATGAATGGTTGTCCGGACATGCTCACTGGATCACTAAAATGCTGTAACTAATCTAGTTTTGTCCTTTAATGAACCAGCAGTTTAAAGGTCCATGAATATCACCAGTCAGAGCTTGAAGGTACCATTTAACAGTAAATAGCACAAAGTGCATTTCTTTATGCTGAGTATAGAGTAGAATTTACTAATTCCTGCAGCATATTGGTTACTATTTAAATATTTCCACATTTTTAGAAAAAATTATTAAATTGACCAACTGTCAATAAATGGTATATGGGTGGTGAGGGTAGTTGTGAAATCGAGGATTTTCTTGGTGTTTCTTCAGCATTAAAATAGTATGGAAATGAGAAGGCTTGCAGTCTAAGGTGGTTTTTAACTTGTTCCCTGTTAAAACATTTGGAATACTACATCTCTCACTCAGAGGACATTATAAAGAGGCTTTTAATGTTTTCTAGTGCTGTATGTGGTAGGATGGCAACTTACATAACTAACATTTATTATCACATGACTTCTGCAACAATACTAGGAAAAAACCTTGAAGATTCTCTAGAACAAAGGATGGTTTAATAAAAAACAAAAAAAAATTTTTGCCTTTGTCAAAAACAAGCACCTTTGGTTTTTAGTTTGTTTTAATTTTTTAACCTCTTTTTGTATTTGCCACAGGCAGATCTTTTTGGCTTTGCAAGAAGCCATTTGTCTTGCATAAAGAATGGTTTATGAAGGAGGTTTTGAACAGAATTTCATCTTCTCCAATGGGTATCATCATTGCCTGAAAGTGATTAGTTTGAGATTTCTTAATACATGGAGGGGTTCCCCTGTCTTATTGTTTGGAATAGACAATATACTCTTCAAATGCAAATAGTTTATATTATTTCAATAATACTTTAATATGTTGGAAATCCTCTTAGCAACGCTACAGCTAAATTAGTGGTAGAATGATAATATAAAATGAGTGACTTGCTATTGAAAGTGGAGGCAGCATCTGTGTGCTGTTTGTATAGGCTCAGTTTCTGAAAAAAGATTAAGTAAGGTCCTGCTCCTGTATGATTACTTACATGAATAAAATTCCTGATATGTAAATTTTTTCAGGATAAGAGCCTTTGTAATTTCCCAGGCAGGAGCCCTATCTGTCTCTTAGCTTTATAATACACCTCCAATATGAATGAACTTCTAATACTCAATTTTAATTCCTTGTGAAAGCAGTGACTTAAGCTTCAGCCCTGAGTTAAAATCAGTATAAACAGGGAGCAAGCATTGCAGAGGCTCTTGGCACGCTGACAGTTGTTTTCTTTTGCACTGTCAAGTTGACTTGTTTATAGCCTGGGTTTGCAATGAGCTCATGTGTAGAAGAGTGAGACCTTGGATCTCCACTTATGGGTCTAGCTGCCTCTGTTTGCAGACCTCAGTAACTAATGGAACAGCCTGCAGCCAGTAGAAGATGAGATGTTGCCGTGATTAACGAAAGCAATTTTAAAAATTGCTTGATCTCATGGTAAGTTGATGGCAGCAGCTGGAAGTGTGTTTTTGGATGCCTTTGGTATCAGCTCTGTGGAAGGCAGGCAGGGCTCTGGTGCTCAGCCTGGGACTGTGGGCACTATGGCTCTGTGACAGGGACAGAGGGAATACTGCAAGGAACTATGGTTTATTTGTAACTGTAGTCAAAACTTTCTAATCAAAATGCAGCTGTTATTTCAGTCCAGCTCATTACAGTTTTTGATACAGTTAATACACAGACTTTCTAGTATGAGTTGCATTCTCTGGTATACACTCACCTTCTCATAAATCCACTGAGACATTTTTCCATGTTTTCTAGCACGATTGGCTTACTTGTAATTTGTTAATAGATTCCCAGTTCCACATTGTACTTTTTCTTCTGTTTACTGCTGCTAAAACTGATTTTACCTGACCCAGTCCTTTATACTGCGATTTTGTTTTTCTGGCTCTTGCCTTTGGGTTTTTTTTTTTTGTGTGTCAGTGTTATGCTATGCTTTGGGTTTTTTCTGGAGTTGTAGATAATTCTGTGATTTTTTTTTTTCCATGACACTATGGTTAATAGTTTAGGAAAGAGCTTTCTCTAATATTTGAATTCTGATGATCAGAGGTTTCTTAATGTCAGTGAATTCACATTCCTGTGAATGTGCCTGTTTTTCAGTCGAATCTAAGCCTGGCCTTCAGCATACGAGTTAACATCAGCGCTTAAGGAAGACTGGTGTGCCTTCTACACAATAGTCCCAGAGAGAGCTAAGCTGCTAAGCTACATAATCTTTTTTCAGTTTCAAAGTTTTTTGTTATGTGAAGGATATGTAGGAAAGGCTATTTGTGTGGGAAGAAGAAAAAAAGATACTTAAAAGGATTTGGTGGAGATGCAGAAGAGGGCTTTATGGAAGGGTGGGAAATTATTGCTAACTGTTTGACTAAAGCTACTAGAAAAATGTCAGGTCCTTACTGTTCCAAGTCAGAATTGAAATTTTAATGCAGAAAAAAGCATTGTATAGAAATACCTTTAGAAATGCTTTGTGTAATGGCTCATACCAAGTTTTGGGTTTTTTTAGCATATTGATTTTTCAATTGAACCATAACATCTCTAGGTAGGTAACAGCTTTGTGTATCTTTGAAACTTGGAGTGTCTAAGTTCCTGACATACACAAAAAACAATGCATGGTTTTTATTTATGCAGAATTCTACATAGTGTTCTCAGCCAGAAGCCTTTCCTAAGTAGATCATGGAGATAAAAGTATCTTTCCGATACAAACCAAGTAATCCTTGAGTTTGGTAGTGTTCTTACTTTCCCTGTGTTTCTTGTCCATGGATGATGTTTTGCATGACATACTCCTCCTTTAGTGTCCTCCACAATGTATTCATATATGTGACAAGTACTACAAAAGGGCTTTTTTCTCTGAGTGAAGGTTAATTTATAATGGCCTTTTTTTTACCATTGCTGTGCACAGCCAGTGCCTGGTGCTGAACTGATGGGTTCTTGTGCTTAGCAAAGTCTGAAAATGGTGTTATGACTGCTTTGGCATTTTGGCATTACTGGGTCTAGCAGTAATCTTTATCCATCACAGCTTTCTCTCGTGCTTCACAGTGTGATTAAGGCTGAAGAAGTCAAGATACTCCACATTTGTATTTTTTTTATAAATTTTCGTGTATGGAGATTGATGCACATCCCTTCATTATCTGTTATAGCCCCCTGTGAATGGGAAAAGTGGGATAAAACTGAAAAAAAAATAAAATTCTGCCTGTCTTTATTACGTTACAAGCTAAAATTATCAAATCATATTTTCATGACACCTGATATAATATAGTGGATCCTTGTGAAATGAATACAATTGCTTTCCCAGCTAACTCAGTGGCTCGATTCAGATACCAGTAGATAGAAATACTTGACTTCAGTGCTGTTCCTCAAATATGAAAGAGTATGATTTGATGGTTCCCAGAGTTGTCTGTGGAAGATGTTTATTTAGTTGTCAGGAGTGAATCTTGCTGGAGCATCTCCTTCCCTTGCTGTGCTCTGGTATGTGGGCAGGGGAGCTGCTAAGCTGTGAGGACTAAATTTGCTGATGGTTTTCTAACCTTTTTTTTTTCTTCTTACATTGCACAGCAGTCATAAGCTTTAGTTGAAATAAATTATGTTAAATCTTTTAACAAGTGAAAAGTTTGGTGTGAAAATAAAGGGATGGTAGAAAATAATATAGAGAAAGTTATAGAAAGACTATTATTTAGTAGTGTTAGGCAGATTCACTAAATATGGTAGCAAATAGTTCTCATGCCTTTGCTTTAGAAAAAATTAGCCTGGAGAACATAATAAGCCTGGAGAACTCTAATAAGAAATTTACATTCTTAAAATGCTTGCTGTTTCAGAAAAGAATACAGAACCTTGATGCTGTATTTTTTTTTCTCATCTATTTTCCAACCCAGCTAACCAATTTTGAAGTAAGCATGTAAACCTTTCTATTTAGAGCTGAAAGAATGACAGAATATATTGCATTATTCTGATGGTGTACTCAATAACTTGTTACTCCAAGAACTTCTTACTCAAGATAAATGTCTTTCTTGAAAAGCAGTTTTTAGTTACTAAGACTCCTGACCATTCAAGTATGTACTCAGCAAGAAAGTGAATAGAGGATAAGACTTAGGCATGGTGAAATGACTCTTTTCCATCTGTGGCTCTGTAAGATTAAAAATTGCTAAAATAGTTTTTTCCACATATTCTTAGTAGTCGTTTACAAGGAGGTAGAAATAATGAAGTTTTATAGATGGGAGATACCTTAATATTCTGTCCATGCCAGAAGCAGCAGGAGGATAAAGCATGGATGTCTTAACATGTACACTGACTTATAAATACAGAAAAGGGATGAGCCTGAAACTGCAGTACTCATCTCCTTCTCTCAGCACAGTGAAAAGTGGTACAGTAAGTTAGAGTACAAGAGAGAGTAACTAACAAGCACACCTTGACTAAGCTGCCTGGGGAGTAATACAGCTTGGGAACCTTGAGTACCTGGATTTTTTTATGGCACTTATGGAATTAGCGATTGGACTTTATATATCTAAAGTAATTCCAATCTCACATACTTAAATAATTGACCTTTTGTCTATTAATACAAATTTATAAATATATTTATAATACAAATGAACTGCAGTTTGCAGTTATAAAAGGAACTACAGAAAAAAGAGTGAGCTGAAAATCTGTTCTTTTTATATAGCAAACTTCTGAAATGAGTTCTCTGTATGATACAATTGTTGGGGTTGCTGTAGATCTTTGAAGCATTTGAAAATTGCAAGTACTGCCACGGAATCTCCTACCTTTGGTCCACTGATCAGGCTGTATAGCAGATGTTATTCACAAACTGCTAAGAGAGGCAATTGGGATTTTGAGGTAGTTTGACAGCATCTACAGCTGTGAATCAGAGGGTTGAGAAGTCATACCCAAAGTTGTGTATATATATATTTTTTTGGGGGGGGTGGGGTGGAAGGCATGCCAAAATTTGATGGATGGAGACAAGGATAAGGAGAGATCAGAAGAGACACCACAGAGGGAAGAATTATGTGTTAGGGAAAGCAGGAAATTTGGTGGTAGTATGTATCTCAGTGTAATTTACTTCAGGAGAGGGCTCTAGGATCAAGGGTTTATGATAAAGTATTCAAAACTTGGAAAAGTAGCTAAATCTTCACCCAAGTCAGTTTGTAAAGGTAGCTGTTACAGCTTGTTGTGAAGTAATCAGGAAAAAAAAAGCCACCCAAGGTTACTCTGCTTTAAAAGTTGAGTTTTAGTAGAATTTTATGGGTATCGTCCTATCTTTATAAAAAAAAAGTGACTGACTGGAAACACCTGTATTTATGAATGCTGTAAACATTCTGAGAAAAGCTGATTTTACGACAATTTTATGAAAATATATGTAACAAATTCTAACAATTGGTAACTGAAAAACTGAGGATTGAGCAAACAACTGAACCCTGTTTTTATTCAATTCTAGATACTGCTTCTGGATCTGCAGTGAAACAGAATATACATTATTAGAGGTTGGTGATTTTTTTTTCTTTTAAGCTCTTACATACAGTTTAAAAGTAATCTTTTTGAGAGGCTGAACCTTGGTATCTTTGGTATATTGACAAGCTGTTTTGTTGAATGTTTCTGTAGGACTGGACCCAAGGGATATGTGTAATATGAGTAAATGATAGTAATTCTTCATATATGTTGTGGTTTGGGGTTTTTTGTGAAATGCCTCCTTGTATTTCTCTTTCACATACCACTTCAGTTAATTGTAACTTATCAAACAAATTAATGTAGGTCAGACTTAAGTTTTTAGTCACCCTTAGCTAGCCTGTCTGACAAATAGCCCCCAAATCCCCAGTTTTACTGTTTAATTAATTCTTATAGAGTCAAATATTTATCTGGATATTTTGTCTATTTCCAAATTACAATGACATAACTTTTTGTATATATGACAGTATGTAGATTATATGCTGTTTATATATATATATATGTATTGTTTAGCATGACATGACTGTCCAATGCTAATGAAATGGCATACATTTTAGGAATGATTTTAATCTTTGGACCTTGATTTATCATGTAATTTCTGGAGAGAGCTAACTCATCTCTTCAGCTGTGTTTATTTATATTCTTTAAACTGGCTTCTTCATTTACAAATATATAAGGGCAGCTTATTAATAGATACTTGTGATTCCAGTTGTCTGATCAGAGTTCTGGAAGCTTGGCAATGCTTTTCTGTTTGGATGATGAGTATGATACCATAACTCACTGTATTAGTTCCAGTCCTTACACAGCTCTGCTTAGGCTCTTAGTATGATTCATGTACAAGTAAAGCTTCTTATCAGCTCTCGTCGGGTCTGTTGGAGCCATTAGCGTTTCTCAAACTTGCAGCCACTGTGCAGTACTGCAGGTAGATGTTCATAGGGCTTCTGCCCTCTGTGCTTACAAGGGCATCTTTTTTTTTCATGGGATGAATATTTATGGGACAGATCTTTCACTCCTGACACATGTTCCTTATCTGAGATGAGATCCGTTAATTGTTCACACACTTCTTTTCTTTCGAGAGTTTATCCACCCTTTTTGCACTGTTCCTCACACTCAATTTTCCAAGTACATGTTATACTTTCCTTACCAATAAACCCATAACTGGCATGGCACATGCTGTTGCTCTCTTATTAAAGAACTGCTTATTTTTCTGTATGAATAAGCTTGTGATTCTAGGAGCAGCTGGATATACCTGATGTTTTTTGTCTTCACTGAAAATGGCCACACTCTCCTGCTGTTTCTAATTTATTTCTGTCGTCAGTAAAGATGAATATTACTTTTATTTTTTTGTCTGGGAGGAAAAAAAAGGAAAAAAGGAAGAACAAAGATCCTTACAGAGGTGTGGAAGGTGTAAGTGCAGGAGGGTGCACTTCCCTGCAGGGGCAGACGGTGTTGCTTAATCTCTGCTGGGAGAGGGCACCTGCCTGCAAGCTCATCAGGTAGTGCTGTGGGTCTGTGCACTGCACTGAGCCACAGGTCAGGCGCAATGTAATTCAGTACTTTTCCCCAGGGAAGGAAGCAGCTGGGAGTAAGCCACTTGTCTCCTGCGCAGCGCTCTCCTGAGCTCCTGGGAAGCAGAGAGGGAGCAGGTCACATGCTGAGCATACAGCTCTGATCACCATCTTTAGACAGTGCCTGTCATGTAAAATGACAGAGAGGCTGGGGATAGGGCAGTGCAGCTGGAGTGCAACACTGCAGCCCTCCCTATTACTCTCTGACCTTATGGGATTAGCCAGTGTGTTTAGGATCTGCCAGTCGTTGGTGTTTTGTTCAGGTCTGGGAGAGATGTTGAGCCATGCTGAGCTGCCAGAGGAGAGCACTGTCTGGCAGAACTCAGCACCGAGGCCAGGGCTGCAGGAAAGTGGCACAACGTGCCTGTTGTGTGCCTCTCTTTGTCTCAGAGACATGATTCTGTGATAAGACTAAGCACAATGTTTGCAAAGGGGAGTTACTTCAGGCTGTCATGTGTTTGAAGAGAAGGTTGAAATGCAAGTATATAATTCTTCAGGTATTCAGCAGAAGTGGTGGTGTGTTAATTATCACGTAACCTGTAACATATCATCTACAAATCTCTTTGAGGCATGCTATGAGCTAATTAATTATCCAGACATTCAAAACTCGTGCTTTTCATATATAGTTGTGTTTCTGTGAAGCAGTCAATTGCGATGCCTCTAAGCATGAAAGCTTAGATCTGTCTGGTCGTAACTGTTACTTAAGACTAAATACTTGCCAACCAACGGTCTTGCAGAATTATTTTGGATGTTTTCAAATCACCAGAAACAGTTCCAAAAAGCATTTCCTTGGAAAGACCTTAATAAGATAGGTTCTGCTTATTATAAATTAATCTCTGTAACTATGCATGTGTGTTATATATTGGAAGCAGTATTTTCAAATTAATGAAGTGTTTTAAGATGTTCTTGGTAAAGGCCTAAGCAAAGGATAAAGGCCAGTCTGTTTTCCACATAGTAGATTGTTGTTCAGGAGTTTGTGCCAGCCAGTGCAGAGTGCAATAATGTCTTATTCCTCTCAAGAGAGATGAATTACTCAACTGCTTTGGTTTCTGCTGGTCCACATTCTTATCCTTGTACTGTTGGAGTGGTCTCTTCCTCTTGTGGAACATACTAGAAGAAATATAAATGTCTTCTTGATAAAAGATCTTCACCTGTGAGCTGTTTGAAATATGCACCAGTTTTTCCAACAGTGCAGTTAATTGTGCTTTTGAGATTTTTCTGTTTAAATAAAACCAACAGTTTTTTTGTTTTATTTTTCAATAGCACTGTGCACAGCAGTGTCTTACAAAACTGCTGCAGATTTGCAGGAATTCACTTATTGATTGATACACTGATATAATGCAGCAGGCCAGGTAATTTATCTTGCCATTTTTCTGTTGAGAAAATTTTGTTTAGGATTATACTTTACTCAGGTGTTTGACACGGTAGGGACTGTGAAAAGATGAAGCATGTCCAGGTCAGATTGCCTGAATCAATTGTACTTGTCTTCAACTAATTTTCTTGTGAAATAGGCAGGACTGTGTGCCTTCAACATTTAATTTTTTAGGAGTTTGTGTTTATTACATGCATACTTTAGTGTAGTTACTGCTGCAGTTTCCTAACATACCCCTGAGTACTTTTCCACCTCTCTTGGGGTTGAAATATGTCTGAAAGGCACCTCCCAAGGGCTACTGATGACAAAATCCTTTGATTTTGGTAGGACAGTATGGAAGCCAGTGTGTAGCTATTGCAAAGCAGTGAGTGCAATCATTATCAAACCAGTAGCAAATACTGTCAGTCATTGATACTTAAAAATTGAGGGAGAGGTATCCAGAGAAGTCTTTGCTAGAGTGGACCACAAAAGCTAGTAGCTTTGGAGGAAACACAGTAACTGGAGTAACAGAGATGGTGTATGCGTGTTCCCAAAATAACTCGCAAGCTCTTCATTTGCAAAAGAAAATTAAACTGTGTTTTGCTCAGAAAAATAACTGTTTGCGTAAACAACATAATTTATTGTAGATTAGGAGCAGAACACTTGCAGATGCTCAGAATGTTTCCTTTGTTCACGTGTCAACATTCTGCACTCCCACAGCAGAGCTGGTGGGAGGAAGATTATCCAGATATTTGTCTAGCCAACTGCTGGAATTGATGCTAGGGTCAAGCACCACCTCATTTTCTTGAGGGAGGAAGCATCTTAAGATCATGGGTGTGGAGAAATCTGTTTGAACCAAGGCAAGACATTCATGCGCTTTTATGTGTTGCCAGTTTTCCCAAGTAAATAAGAATGATAAGAAAAAATAAATGAGAATATGGATGAAAATAAAGTGTGCCAAATGGCCTTGCAGGACTCTGGCATCTCTGATATGTGACTTTTCACTTTGCATCAAGAACAGTGTGTGCTTTTCATTATAAAGATACTAACTCTGCAAAACAGTGCTTACTGGACCTGCCAATAATTATCTATGGTTTGCAAAGCATTTGTTATTTGTAGGTTTTAAGACCCAAAAGCAATTACTAGATAGTTGCAGACCATAGAACCTTTCCTTGATATAGACATTAATTTGAAATGCAGTTTTGTTTTGTTTTTTTAAAGATGTCTCAGTAAGATGCTCCATTTGTTGATACGTGCATTATTACAAATGTTTATTCACTAAAAAGCAACTAAAAAGATCAAAGATTAATGTTTACACTACGGACCTTAACAATAGGCTGTATGAATCACACCCAAAACCACTGCAGATAGTATGAAATCTGTTATTGTCTGCGGCTATTTGTAGAGTATAGAATTTCATCTTTGCTTTCTTTTGAATAATGAGATAGGTTAAAGTTCTTTAGGTCCTGCCTGAGGCAAGTTTGACAACTGTGACTAAATAGAAACTTTTCATTTGGTCTTAAATATTATTTTAAGTGTTGATTCAAGGACTAAATGCAGAATACTAGCAATGACTTCACTAATACCATGTACAGTCATAAATATACCAAATTAAAAAAAAATCATAAATTACATATTTATTCTAAGAAGATTTATGTATTAGTGTATAATTCTCCTGTTTATCATTTCAAGGATGACTAAAACTGCACACTAGAAGTGCACCTTCAGCTGCTTTCCTGGTCCTTGCTGAGTTTGTTTGGGAGCCTCTGGGGATATAGCTCTCCATTTTAAAGATAAGAGTTCATGCTTATTCTTCAAAATAATACTATTCTAAAATCAGAAGCATAGTACTTTGTAACAGAAAGCTGGACAACAATCTGATCCAAATATGAATTATAAATGACTTGATAGTGCACACCTGATTTTGCAGATGAGGTGTAACAAATTGCTGAATTACATGTGTTCTGCTAATCCCTGCATCATGGTGATTTAAACAGCAGTGCTGCTAACAATTCCTTATCTCTTTTTGATGTCATCTGCATATACCTACATGTCTATACATATATGAATTAATGCATTCACACAAACAAGGTTTTAATGGAATTGTTCTCTGCTGAGTGATACCTGTTTTAGTCACTCCTGTGGATGCAGTAGGATGGGATATTTGATTGGTCTGGCAGAATAAGCTTCAGAGAATCTCAGTAAACTCTTTTGAAGCATTTGGTTAATATAGAGTGTATCCTGGCTATTTTATCCATTGAAATTTCTCCAAAACTAGCATCTCCCTTGAAATGCAGAGCATTGAAAATGCCAGAACAACATCAAGATTTAAGCAATTGCTTCTTCAAATTAGATTATTACTCACTATGATAATGCTGAAATAACATAGAAAAAATCTTGTACTAGTTGAAATAATGGTGTGAAGAGTTCAGCTTTTGGTCATGCATCATGAGTGGACAGGAGAGAAACCATCTGGTGTCTACTCTGTGCTGTTCTGGTGAGAAGAGCTGTGTGGGGACCTGACAGGAAAGCTGTGAGTCTGCTTTGGCAAAAGTCAGGTGGGCTGTTCTCCCAGGAAATAAGCTCTGGGATAGATAATGGATCAGAAAAGTGGCTTCCACAGCTGGAGGCAATACTGGTATTAGCTGGATTGGCCAATGTTCTTGATAGACCTGAGTCTGCCATCACCAGAGTCTCTAGCTGCAGAGCACTTCTGGAGAGACAGTCACATTTTTCATCTGAGTAGTGACAAAGGAAATCTGCCAAAAAAATATTGCTAGAGGTCATCTTCTCTGCAGAAACAAGAGGGTGGTGGCCTGCAGGGCCTTCTTGTTTTTACTAAGAATAACTTAATGTTGAAATTTGAGTTTGTCTCTAGAACTCTCTCAAAAATAGGTATTCAAAGTATGAAGCTGCGCAAAGTGATGTATACTACTGATGTACACAAACTGATCTAGGTGGCCTAAGTACTTCCTATCTCTACATTCTGTTGTGACTGTTTCATTCTGTTTCCGTTTTGCCCTGTTTTTCTGAGCTCAGTTTTCTTTCTGTTATTGTTTCAATTCTTCTGGAGTAACTGCTTCCAGTGAAATCTAGTCCTCAATTATTTGACGCTAGAAAAAAGGATTCAGGCTGCTGAACCCACACCAGCTATTATTTTCTTCACTTAGGCTTGCCTAAAGAAGCCAAAGAAGATGGAAAGTATGGGCTCTTTAACCACATCTATCCCTTACAGATCTTACAGATTCCTACCAGCCTGTTCATAACCATATCAAAAAATACCAAATGCAATAATCTTATAAGCACTGAGTAATTTTCTTCCATAAAAAAATCAGAGGTGTGGAGCACTGTGGGTGAAAAACTCACCAGCTACCATCTCTCTACCAGGTCTACACAGGAAAAAGTGAAAATGGCCAGCATGTTGCCTTATGGCCACAGACTTGATTGCATCTTGAAAGTGTTCCTTATTCTGTCACAAAAGAGTTTGAAGATGAAAATATTTTTCTAAATTAAAATATTCTTCTGTAGCCACAACATGCATTGGAGTTAACAAAGGATTTCAGTGAAACATTAATAGAAACTGAAAACAATGGTCTATATTGCATTTCATGGTCATTAAAGAAAATAAACCTTATTTCTGTTTCGTTTCTAATTTGAAGTTCAAACTCAGGTGAAAGTTGTGGTTTATGAGTGAAGTCTCCCTCTTGCTTAGGTTGTTGAGCCCTGCTCACTGCTGTGGCTGCATGCACATCTTAGAAGTGTTCCAGTTGTGTGTGTGCACTTTTCTGTGCCAGTGACATTACTTTAGAAAATTCCCACTTTTGGATTTTGCAGTGAAATTGAGTTGAGCAATACTGAACCAACTTCTTGTGTGGAAAAGTCCTGGAAGAGTGAAATTTATGGTATTGATGTTTTGGGCCTATTGTTTAGGAAGCCCAAGTATTAAATTAGGTGCTTCAGTAGACCACATGTGAGTTGTTAAAGTACATTCCTGACCTGCTTTAACTTGCTGTCCCGTTACTCACCTCCTGATAACCAATTCTTAGAGAAATTGTGTTGAAGATAATATTTAAGGTGGTAGATGCAGCCTGTGTGTTTCTGATCTCTCCTCCCCTTATTTTATAGAAAATGAAAAACAATACTTTTCAAAGTGAGTGATGTTTGTGCAGGCTGGGAATATGTCTATGTGAATTTGGTGCTGGTTCTGTGAGCAGCATCTTTATATAACAATCTCTGTTTTGACAGGAGGATTTCGTTTAGCTTTGTGTAGTCATTTCATAAGAGGCATTTGCATGTAATAGCCCAACTGCATCTGGGAAATTGTGACAGGAGCAATCAGACTGTGGATGTTTTAGCAGGTGAAACAAGCAGCTGGTTGTCAGCAACACTGCTCAACCTCACAGGGTAGGGCTGGGAAGGGGAATCTGGAAATTCCTCATGAGAAGTGCAGAAACCAGGAGGTGTCAGAGGGTTTTTCAGAGAGTTTCCCTGAATGGAAACCACCGGGATCAAACAAGGAGTGTTGTCTGTTCGAAGTGCTCAAATCAAAGCTGGACCGGTTGTTTTTCAGGGGTGCAACTAAGAAGGGAATGAACAGTCAAGTAAGTAGTAGGAACGAAATACTTAAGCAACTCTGGGTCTTAAAGAGCAGAATTGCAGAGACTTGAGATTCTGGTGGAAGTCAGTCCACCCCTAGGGAAGGCATGGGAAAGACAGTGGTACGGTGGGCAAGACATGAATCCTGTTTGACCTTTATTTTCACTACAGACTAAAATGAAAGCTGCTTTATATTCATCATAAAATGAGGGGTAGCTAACAGAATAGCTCTTGGAGCTGGATTGTGAACTGCTGCAGCTCCTTGCTGTGCCTGGTTTAGGCACGGCCCTGAGGCTGTCTTCAGACACACCTGTGGTACCTACCGCTGTCAGTTCACACTCCAGCTGCTGAGCCTTGGAGGTGTGCAAGGATCGGAATATCTCATCACCCATTTAGAGTGGGTTCTATTTTGATGAGACCTACAGCTGAAGAAAAAAAAAAATGAATAAAATTCAAATATTTTTGGGGACTCACTTCACACAAGGAAGTGAAGTAATTCACTATCATATATATGTAAATTATGGTGTCCAGGGTACATATAAAATACAGGATAAACATTTTAGGATATATTTTTAATGCATATTTAACTACATTATGACAGTCTTATGTTACGTAATTCAATAAATTTAATAAGTTGATGAAATTTTCATAGAGCTTGTGCTGCCAGCACTGCTAATGTAATGGAACTTTAATTTGGTATAACATTTTACTGTTTCCTAAGGAAACAAAGGATTGTGTAACTGCTTTCTGCCTGTCAGTCCTCTCCAATTTTGAGCTGTTGTACTAGTTCCTACTAATGGGAGGGAGGTTTTCTGCAAGCCTTGAAGAGAATTCTGTTCTTGTAAGTTTCATGGTGTCTGTGGTTCAGTAAAGAGGAAAAAAACCCAAATCAGTGCCCTCCTGAGTGGTAAACTGTTACATATTTTCCTTGGCAGCAATCAATGTGTAGGAACCCCTTCCGCTAAGCACAGCAGGTGGTGTCTCCTGCCCAGAAGAGATGTCAGAAGTTATGTGTGCTAGGAGAGAAGCTGAAATTATTTTGTTTAAGAAGCATGAGAGAAGTAGGACTTCAGTCTGTAGGAAATCTTGTTTCATTACATCTGTTGACCACAGAAAAAATGATTAATTTTTTTTTTCATTTCACAATTCATGTCTCTGTTTTCAAGTAATGTAATTACTGAATTCACCAACCATGCAGTTTTAGACATAAGATGCCTCAAATGAGAAAAAGTGGAAAATTGAGTCTCTGTACACTTATGCTTAATGCAGCTAGAGCTGTTTTGCTTAATATTTTATCTTTAGAACTCTTAGCTGTGAACCATTTTTTGTTTTTTTTTTTGTTACTGTTATCAGACAGTAGTGTGAGATACAGCTCAGCTGTCTCATGTACAACTTAAGAAATAGTTTTGTCTGGTCTTTCAACAGATTAACTTTAGTCCTTAAAATGTCACTCCAGAAGACCACTTAAAAATTTTTGACTTATTTATGGAGTTACAGTGAATTTAAATACTGTTGCTTTGAGAGCTAGTAGTTTGTTCTTATTTTTGCTAGTATCAATATATTTACTTTTACTGTACTGTGACAAAAGGATTTTAGTCCTATGAATAATTTTAAAAAACAAAGCATAACATTAGAAGCTTTGCTTTTATAAAAGCTGAAATGGTCTTTGGCATCAAGCCATGATGAAGAAAAGCAAATCAAATAATGCAGCTTATCCAGGCTGAGTGAAGGAAAAAATCTTTATGGGTGCTGTAGTTTGTTAAATTTGACATCTGATTGACAGTCAGATGTAGATTGCCAGCATGGGGAGACGTGACTATCACTGACCTGCCCTTATTGTCCTCAAGTCAGCAGAGTTCCAGACAGCTCATCAGAGAGCCTGTGGTAGGTAAGGGACACAGAAAAACTGGTATTGCACCTAGAGGAGATAGGTTTTAATAAAAATAGGAATGCTTCCAATGAAATGGGAAGAAATAGTGCAAAGAAGAGGACCTAGGATCAGAAGTAAAGGTAAATTTTAANGTGACTATCACTGACCTGCCCTTATTGTCCTCAAGTCAGCAGAGTTCCAGACAGCTCATCAGAGAGCCTGTGGTAGGTAAGGGACACAGAAAAACTGGTATTGCACCTAGAGGAGATAGGTTTTAATAAAAATAGGAATGCTTCCAATGAAATGGGAAGAAATAGTGCAAAGAAGAGAACCTAGGATCAAAAGTAAAGGTAAATGATCTGTCAGCATAAAAGGCATAGAAGCATCTGGAACAGGTTAGACAATACCTTCAAAAATATGAATAGGTAGACATTTTAGAGAAGTTCTAATGTACAGGTAAACTACTTTGCAAAGTAATTGTTTAGGACAGTTAGTTTTGCAGGTGAAATATTTCCAATTAAGGTATAACTGGAGAACTGAATTAGATCAACAAGTTTATCATCTGTAGATAAATTTCCACATAATCTTTCAAATAATATTAATGAAGTGACAGAGTAATATAATTATTTTAAAAGTATTTTAAAATTAATTAAACAAAATGTATTTTGTGAAAATATTTATTGAAATTGTCATCATAGTTTGTATCTAAAGAGGTTAATAAAATTCCAAAGGACAGCCAAAGATTATTGATAACCTTGGTATAGAGAGTAAGAGAAATAAATTTCTTTGGGTTTAAGGGCATAAAGTTAGAAAAGGTTAAGGAACAAAGTGTTTGTTGAGGAAATGCAAATGCTTTTCTCTTTAGGCTCCTTGTTGCTGCTCTTAGGATGTTGGAGTAGAGTAAGCTGAGCTTTGGATGCCTGCAGCATTTATGCCATCTGTGGTATACTCTAAAATCCTGATCTCGGGACACATGCTCACTTCAGCAGTCCTCACCTGTCAGAGTTTTAATTTAGAGGATTTCCTTAAATACAACATGACTTCTTTCCAGCCTTTTTATGTTAGGAAAGTGATACACCTTGAGAGAAGAGGGGGAGAAGCAAAGGCAGCAAGGAGGACCTATCATTCAGGGATCATCTCAAATTTGGACATAGCTGGAGCATGGTATACAGTGTCAACACAGTCACAAAGTAGGAAATATAGTTTGTTTTGTATGAGCCAGCCTAGACCATGCTGTGCCATGTTCAAGATGGCAAGTTTGTGGCACAGCATGGCACAAATACGTTTGTGCCACCATTGCAGGTGTGGGAAGGACTGCGAGGTAAACTCATAGTGCAACAATCACATCAGATACTGGGCTCTCCCCAGCAGGCTGGGACAGGTCACCTGCTTCCAGAGCTGCCCGAATACCTGGCATACAGATAAACTTAATAGCTTGGACTGTCATCCTTTCTTGCTTGGCATCAAGCATTTACATCAAGACTGGGAGCTGTACAGGAATGCATATAATTAGTGAAATGTTCTTCAGTGGTGTGGGGGTTTTTTGCTTTTATTCCATTTGGTTTCTGAAACCTCTAGGATTAACCTTCAGCCTCCGTGAGTCAGGGAATCCACTTATGTTCCACTAGCAGTGCACTATATTTTCAGCAACTCAAATATAATTTGTTTTAGTACAGTTAATGATATATGTAATCGTATTTTCTGGTACTGCACTATATTTAATAGAGTTGAAACATCATGCAGCATGTCAACCTTAAAATGGCCTTTACGTCTTCTCCTAGTTTCCTGCCTCCTCAATATGATGTCCTTTTGTTCTGGTTGTTTTTTATGCTCTGGGTAGGCAGAGGGAGGTGGTATGATTTGAAATTAAAGGTTCTAAGTATTTAATGTTTGAAATCCATTAACATTACTTTAGGAACATCAGTAATACAAGAGTAAAGGTAGGTGTGGGGGCTAATCAAAGATGTGTGTTATATAGAGAGATGGGAAATGGGTGTCTCCAAATGCTCTGTACACCAGAATAGAACTTGGTGGTCACTAGCTACTCAGGGAGAACAGAGGTAGAAACCTGCACTTAAAACTTGGTAAGCTATGTTATAAAAGTTTCTGAAACATGGACAGAGCATTTGAAATGTGATTTGATGTGAAAATTTTCACTGTGTTTCATTCCTAATTATGCTGAATTCATTTATAAGGAGAAATCTCTTTCTAGCGTAGGGCAAGAGCCAAGAGACGTAGGGAGAGGTTTTATTATCAGGTACTAGTGATTAATTCACTGGACTCTATACACAGAATGTTTAAATATATAATCAGAAGATGTAACTGGTCTGAAATAAGAGCAAAAGAAGAAAGTAAAAGGAGGGCATGATCAAACATCATAGAATAAAAAGGCAGCAAGCTGTTCATGTTTTCAAAAACTACTGACAATTTTTTTGTGTTCTTCAGAATTCATTTTGCTGCAGCTAAATGCAGATTGATTTATTTTTTTAGAGACACTGTTCCTTGACCACTATTATTTTCCTGGTTGGTGGGGGGAAAAAAAAAAGCATGGTCTGTGCTTTCAAAAAGCCTTGTCTAAATTTAAGGCTGAACACTGACTGGTGATGTTTTGTAAATTGCTAGTGTAGTGAATAAAGTCTTTGGTCAAAAGAGAACATGTTTCCATAGAGGACTCTGAAGAGGTGTATTGCTTCTTTGAAGTAGGGTAGGTAGCTTTTGAGAGTCTTGACATACTGTGACAAGCTCATAGCCTTAGAGGCAGGCACTCTGCATCGGGTAAGATAAAAGAGGTTGCATCCCTTCATGGAATCACAAAATGGTTTGTGGGGGGACTTTAAAGATTATCTAGTTCCAACTCCCCTTCCTTCAGCAAGATGTCTTCTACTACAGCATGTTACTCAGAGCCTCCTACAACCAGATACTGAGCACTTCAGGGATAGGCAGTGTTTTCTGTGCCCAGTTCCTCTGGGCAACCTGTGTCAGTGTCCCACACGCTCACAGTGAAGAATTTCTTCCTAATATCCAATCTAAACCTACCCTCCTTCAGTTTGACCATTCTCCCTTGTTCTGTCACTACATGCCCTTGAGAAAAGTCCCTTTCTTGTTTTCTTGAAAGTACCTTTAGGTACTGGAAGGCACTGTAAGGTCTCCTTGGAGTCTTCTCTTTCCAGGCTTAACAGCCCCAACTCTCTCAGCCTGCATTCATAGGAGAGGTGCTCCAGCTCTCTGATCAGATTAGTGGCCCTCCTCTGAACTCCTTCCAACAGGTCCACATCCTTCTTGTGCTGGGGACCCCAGAGTTGGGCACAGTGCTCCAGGTGCTTGACAGAGCAGAGTAGAGGGGCAGAATCGCCTTGCATGGCCTGCTCATCACACCTGTTTTTGATGCAGACCAAGGTATATTTCACTTTCTGGGTTGCAGGTGTGCATTGCTGGGTTATATTGAGCTTTTTGTCCAGAAACATTCCTAAGTCTTTTCCTCCAGGGCTAGTCTTGATCTGTTCTCCATAAAGATTTCAGAGGCTTGGAATTTTGTCCATAACTACTGTGCTCAGCTCCTAACCAGTCCAAAGGCAACTGTCACCAAGATGTTAAATAAATTGTATTCCTGTGTTTCTTTCTCTTCATCCATAAATTGCAAATCAACACCCTGTTACCCATCCCAAGTCTTAATTTCTGAAGGAGCTTTTGCAACTGTGTATTTCAGAATGTGAGTAAAGAAAAAGAAACCACATTTCAAAGAAGAAGATCTGGTTCAGAGTTTGGCTTCAGGTCAGACACTTAGATACTGGCCTTAAGTACCAGGTATGGATATTGTGATCATCTGGCTCTTTACTGTATGTTTATTTTAAGAGTCCTTGGATCCATAATGGATCTTTTTCTTCTAAATTAGTTCCTATAAAATTCTTCATTTTAATTGATAGGCTCATAGCAGAAAGCAGTTCCTTGGAGAATGTATGATAATGGTGTAATATTGAGGCAAAGTTCTGGCAGGATTTAATGGACTGCTTTTATAATGTTTCTATTTTATTTTCCCATTTTAGGCTTAACGAAGCCAAGATTATCTTAAGCATGTCAGTCCTGTTCAAATCCAGTTGGTTATTTTTATTATGAAAACTAACATTTTTAAAGTGCTTTCCTGGATTGGGGCCCAGATGATTGTTATGTCTTCCAAATTAAAGCTTCCTTGATCATCATAATAAGGGAATTATAGCAATAATTATAAATTAATACTATTACTGTGTAAATTCCCCTGTGAATCTAAGTGCATATAGGAATTAGAGCATTGGTTCCAATAGTTTATAGATATGCCTTAGGATCTTAATGATTTTTTTTTCCTTGCTTACTGATAATTATTACTATTTTTGGTAAAAGTAAATCCTTTTTGACTTGGAGGTGGACTGTTTGGATCACATGAGAGTAGATAATTAAATCTTCAAAATTTTTCCTGTTGAGGAAAGCAACAAAGTCTGAGTAGTCTGAGTTACCCTTAAAAGGTAAAAGTCTTTTTTTTTCTAATCTAGGAAGAAAAGCAGCAGAGACTGTGAAGTTATGAACCTTCAAATGTATCTTGGATTAGGTCTTTGTGTCAGTGAAAAGGAGAATTTGAGAGAAAAAATTACATAGTGACAAATCACTTTTAAGTTCAAGACTTAGTTAATTAGCTCATTAGAGGTCCCTAAATATATTTATATTTAATTCACTGATGGATAAATTTTATTTACTTTAAAGTTGCGTGCCTGCAGTTGTTTAATTTTAGACCATACTCATGCTTGGAAGAAATTAATAAATTCTGTGAGAAATTGGGTGCAACTTCAATATAATGAAACTTCTCAGAACAGGTGGACTGTATCAGTGACATTTAGTTAAATCTGAAGTGCCAGATGGTATATTTGCAATTTATTCCAGGATTTGGCCATAGATTCATTGTCTGTCAATACCCATAGCTTCTAATACTGTTACAAAATACAGTAGTATTTTGTAATACAAAAAATTTATATTTAATATAATATTTATTTTCTATTAAATATAAAGTAATAATATTTTAGTAAGTATTAAAATATTTATTTTTATCATGGCTTTAAAAATATTTAGTAAAATAGTAAAAAGTAACTTATTATAATAAAAGCTTTATATACAGGATGGAGCCCATCACTTTCTGTAAACCCTAAAAATTATAGCCCCAAACACTCAATTAAGCTAAAACAAAAGGTTTTATCTTCTGATATTCCTCAGAAGTTAGAGTTTGCATGTGGGGTAGCTAGAAGACTTGCATATTTTTACTTGTAATTTATGTTGCTGCTTTCCTTCATTGCTGCTTATGGTGGGTTACAGTACATGTCCATTAAGCTGTTCACTGCAGTTTCCTTTCCTTTGAAACATCCTGTGAATATTTGTTTTTCAAAAATATAATCTCTTTATGCCTGTTAATGTCTCAAGTGAAAAATAATTTTAAAGTCAACAGGCAACTTATGTCAACTCAAAGGCCCAAATAGTTAAAATTAAATTATTCATCTTGCTAGTGGGATAGAGAGCTATAAGATGGACAACTACAAAAAGGCAGTAATTTAACTGTTTTGGGGTGGGGGTGTAAGCAGGGGTGTTTGACCATTTTTTAACTTCTTCATCCCGTAATGCACAGTATTTAGTCTTATATAGTGATTCAACTCCTATGAACATTTCCTGTATTTGTCAGGGAGCTGCTGTTAGTTTTTGCAGACTTCAGTAATTGAAAACTTGTGGAAAATTTTATTTAGTTTATCATCATAGGACCATCCACACTTTAGTGCAGGTATGTATCTCTGCAAACAGCAGGAGAATGTTGCAGTCTTTCAGCCATCCCATCATTGGCCATATAAATAAAAATGGTCTTGGAATTATGTCAGAAAAGGAAAACACTGGCCAATTTCTAGAAATACTTATTTTGTGATAAATTGCTTGACTTGTTTGGGTTTTTTGGAGGTTTTTTGCATGTTTTTTGGGTTTTTTTTAAATCTGTGAAACATTTAGCTTATTTTGTACTTATTAAAAAAAAATTGGTGAACATTTAAGTGTGTACAAAAGATGTATTTTGTTGTGTGGCGTCAATTTTGTTTTGATTTTTGCTGCTAAAATCAAGTAAACTGCAATGTTGCAGTCATTGGACCAAAAAGTATCATTCTTTCACAAATACACCCATTCAAAAGTATTCTCTATATGTATTTTTTTACATACTTACTGTTTACCCATTCAAAAACAGTATTTCCACAGTATATCCCATGGTAGTATTTCGCTTTGGGACTAGAGATTGAGCTCATACTTCCTCAAAGAAGTAATTCCCTATTGGGAATTTGGATTTAGTAGCATTGCTTTAGCAGCTTCTTAAACAAGCGAAAAGAGCTTGAATACCCTGTGTGGAGGTTTCACCCCCTCCATATCAGGTGTTGTGCTTCTCACCAAGTGCTGTCTGCTGTTCCGTTGTCTGCCCTGAAAAAGTTTTAGACATTGGTCTGTTCATTCAGATTTCAGCATCACCCCATGGAAATAGTCTATTCTGGATGTGCTGGTGAAATCTGCTTTTGTTGGGGGGGGGGGGGAATCACATCAGACCTCAAAAAATTTATACAGAATTACACTGTGGGTAGGAGGAAGTAAAAAGTCACATGAACCAATTGCATTCAAATACGTTAGAAAATAAGGCTCAAAGGAAAGAAGGCTTCTCATTCCCAGTTTTTATAAAACTTGCAATCCTGGTCTGGCTTAGTTTTGTGTTTTCTCCCAAAGGTGATAATTTGCATATTTAATTGATTTTCCACTAAATTCTCACTGATAAGAGTTTTCTGCTTCTGTTAATTGCTAGGCTCTTCCCCCTGCAATCTATGATAGATATTTAGTATTCCATATTTCATATTGTCTTTTCATTTGCAGTTAGCAGTTTCTCATGGTGCATTTCTAAGGTAGAAGACTAAAAACATGGTTGTTCCTGATTTGGGAATGCATATTATTGCAGGGGAAGATCCTTCCTAGGAGAAGCTGAATATCTAATTCTGTTTTTATTTGGAGGAACACAGTTGTTCCCAAGCTGAAAATAACTTTTCTCTATCTGTATTTTTATGTTTATTTTTTCTCTGGTCAGGCAGGGCTAATGTTGTGTATTGTGTGATGGAGCTGTTGATTCAGAGAACTGTGAACAAACATAGATGAAAATGTCAAAAGCCATGCTCTGGCAAAGAGGAGAAAGGGCTGGTGGTGAATAGCAGAGGATGATTGTCACTGGCAATGCAGGCTGTTGGTGGCTTTCTGTCTATTTTGTGTTACCGTTTGCTTCTTTACTTGCAAGCAAGATCTAGGTTGAACTGCATTTGAAAACACTTGGTTGTACTGAGTGGGAAGTATGCTTAATATAAGGTGAAAATTCAATACAGGCTTCTCACTTCAGTTTTCTTGTGGTTTTCATGCAGCCAAATGCGATCTCATGCTGCTTATTAAAAATCACGCTGACATTTTCTTCATTCAGAAGGGTAGTATGACATGCAGAATTAGTAGGGAATAGAATGAAATTAAGTGAGAAAATAATGTATTCTTCTAGCTTTCTAGAAGCTCTTCTTGGGAAGAGGTATGCTTATTTCCTCCACCAATGCAATGGCAAGGACAGAAGTCCACTCTGAAAAGCAACTATGTAATAGGTTTTCTCTGAGTCTGCTGACTGAGTAGAAAAAAGATAAAAATCCAAATGTGCAGATTACAAAGTGAGCAGGAGAAAATGCCTTCTGTCATGTACTTTGTCATAAATATTAATTTTCAGAGAAACTGTGCATTGATATTTTTGTGGTTTGGCATCTGAAACACTTTTTCAGGGCACCAGATTCCTGTGGCCACAAGTGTCTGAATCAGGACCGTGCTGTTCCCCAGATTTCTGGAGTTGGCAGGGTGCTGCAGCAGACAGAGTGTGCACAAAGGGCACTGTCACGATTTCACCCTTCTGGCACGTGCAGTGCTCGGGGGGGACCCCAGGCCTGCCCCGTCGCAATGGTCCTGTCCAGTGATGCGGATCCGTGGCTGCCCTGGCTGCCATCAGCCCAGCCCCACACTGCTTGCTCAGGGGCCATGGGCCTGTGGCTCCCTCCAGCCAAGGGCTGCCTGTGGCCCCTGGCTACCCATGCCCTGCCCTCACCCAGTGGCCCCCTCTCACCCAACTCCAGCAAGATGTTTGGATGCAGCAGTTTGTCTCTTGTTTGTATGGTAAAAGGCTTTTCATTAAAGCATTTCAGTCAGCTGGAAACATTTATTGGCTTGAGCTTCACGCTTAAAAAGAGCTGGCAGCCCTGAACTTGTTGCTATGCTCTGCACAGGCAGTGGCCCTGAATTTCTGCTCAAAGTAATGAATACTTGACTTCTACTTTTCAGCAAAACACGTAATTCACTTGATTCCTGTGGTGTACCCTGGATTTTTGTAGGTCTTTGGATGAGGATACAGGAAGAAGTCTGGCTTTAATGCCAGGCAGCCCAACACTGAATTGCTGCCGGGTAAAGCATAGGCTTGCTTCGTCTGTCCTGTGATATAAGTTGTTACTGTGATGACCAATAAAGCACATGAAAGGAGTTCTTCACTAATGATGGCTAGAACAATCAATCCAGAGGTCAGGAACACCATACAGGAAGCACGCTCTTCAAGTCAAGAGTACAACCAGCAGTATCAAAGATACAGGAAAATAAACATATCACATAGATTGCTTCTTAAGCTCAGAATGTATGAAGATGTTCAGTTCCTCTTAGGGTTGGCCAGTTGGCCCGAGGAAAAGGATGTAACCAAAAAACCATGTGAAGAGAAGACTTGAAGAGACTTTTCCTGTCAGTATTACAGTCTTTAGAGTAATATACTGTACCAAGTCATGCTGCACTTGATGCTAGTTTTGGATCAGCAGTGGTTTGAAGTAAATCACTCTGTAAACATTGTCAACCATTTGAAGGGGAATTTTTGTGTGTTATCTTGGATAACACAGCCTTTCTGGCTGTTTGAGTGCAAAGGCCTAGGAGAACATGAAAGTAGTACTCTCTACAGCTCTGTATCTGTAACTGGCTCTTGGAGCTCTTGGAACATCTGGAGTGGCATTTTTCTCAGTATATACCGAATCTCTTTTACACTTTAAATATGGCTGATATGTAGCCTGGAGTCTGTCATACCAATAAATATGGTTAGTATCTTATTTTATTATTTATTATGTAACTCTAAATAGTATGATAGTTTAAGCCTCTGCTATATTACAGAAGACAGTATAGTGTATGTAGTAGGGACAATCACGTTGGCACACAATTTATAGGATTAATGTATTAAATGTCATGATTGTTTCTGAATAATGATTAAAGAAACATTTTCATATAGTTAGCATCTTTGACATCTTGGAAATCTGACTTAAGCAGTAAAGCAGAACAAGCAGTGGTTTTGTTGTGGTACATGTTTAGGTATTGGTAGCAAAGTGGTCCACAGAAGATCAAAATCACATTTGCAGCTTAAATGACTGATCTGGCAGTCTTGTTTTTTTATCTATGTGACTTCTTGGTAGGAGCTGGAGGGGGGGCAGTTCAAATTCTGTGACCGACTCCATAGGTTTTATGATGTAATCCTGGCTACATTTCTGTATTCTATGTCCTCTGGTACTTTCCATTACTGTAGTGCTGAAAAGTCAGAATCATCAAACAGATCCCTTGGAACAAACAAGAAGTCTGTCCCCTCTCCCAGTGAGAATTACTCATAGTAGTTATGAGTGGAAGTATAACATAAAAGGCAAAGACAGATGGGAATTGTGAAGAAACAGTGAAAGAAAGTCAGCCATTGAGGATAGTGGTCTCTGCTTTTCAGAGCAGCCTTTGTGCTGTCAATTTAATTTGCAATTATCATAGCAGACAAGATTCAAGAAAAGATTGGAAGGAGGGCAATGCGGTAACTTTGCAGGTGTTGCAGAGTTCTTCCAAAGTGTGAAGTATAATGGGAGGAAGCATGGAAGTGGTTCACTGAGAATTTAACAAGAGTATAATGAAAAATAACTTGCAGACTAATTGCAAGTTGGATGTTCAGCTGAGAATAATAATGAGAGTGGTCCATGGAACCAATGTGAACTTGCTTTTATTTGACATACCAAAGAAAGAAGTGGAGGCAAAGAAAGAAATCACAACTCAGAGCAGCCGTGCTATGATAAGGTGCTGTGTTTGTCCAGACCAGATGAAAAGATTTTGGATTAATTTTTCTGAGATTATAAGAATCTGGACAAGGGTATTAAGTGCATATTAAAAGATTTTATGTGAGCAATATTGTGCAGAAAGATTTTGCAAGTCTGGATTTAATGGTCTAAGGATGATTTGGGTCAGAGATAACATTCAGACTGTAACAGTAATTCATAAAGGATCTGGCAGAATGAGTTTGTGGGGGTGGGTAATGAAAACCCTAATTTGTCTATGTGGAACTTAAACTAAGATGCCTGAATTTACAGTATCAGAAATACTGTCTGAGATACCAATTTGAAAAGAATGAGGTAGTACTGAAGTAGAGATGGAGCATCTAAAGAGGAGATAGTAGTTGACACTGTGTCTATAGATGAGATTGTACTAGAGTGAAGTTTTAGGAGGAAAAAAGACAAAGAAATTCTCCAGAAAGCATAGAAGAAACCATTAAGTCGTTTCTTTGAATGACATCCAGAGCAATAGTTATGGACATCAGGATAAGATTGTGCCAAGGCAGCCAAACCATTAGAGGTAAAAACTCCTAAACATGAGCAATTAATGGCATGTCAGGAAGAATGAAAAATGAGCCCACTTCCTGAGACCTGGATAGCTGTGAATGATAGAGATTTAAAGAGTTCCATTTGCACATTTTGAGTGCAAAAGGTAAAAGCCATTGAGAAAGCAAGAGAAAAAACTTCACACAGTAGTTTAAAGCTATTAAAGAGCAACAGGAAAGCAGGAAGATATACTGCTGAGAAAGGTAAAACTATACTTTTTTTTTTTTTTCCTTTGAGAAAGGAAAAAGTGGTGAGAATGGGAAAAGATTGAAACAGCAGTGGGGAAATGAGTTTCTGAAGGACTGGGAAACTGAAATAGCTGTGGCTCTTAGGAGAGTGGAACCAAGACATGGATTGAGCAGAACCCTTTTCTATGCATCAAGGTAGGGAAGGCAAAGGAAGAAGAAAAAAAATCAAATGGCTGTTATGTCTGTCTATTATGCCCTTATTTCTGTTGGAGAAATAGGCATAAAGTAAGAGGAGAAATGGATATTTGAGCACTGGTGTTGAAATTATGGTCATGGATGTTATAAAGAAATGGTAGAATAAAAGATTTATACCTAGAAAATACAATTGAGAACAGAATTAATTGTTTTGTGAAAAATGGGCTTTGCTCAGTATAGGAAGATGATGATGATAAGTGGTTCTTGGGGACATGGTTTAGTGATGGGCTTGGAAGTGCTAGATTAATGGTTGGACTTGATCTCAAGGATCTTCTCAACCTAAATGTTTTCATGATTCTATAAATCAAGGCTGAGGTTAGACTATAGTAAGAGAGAATAGCGAATGAGAAATAGAGATGCATTAAACAGTAGAGTTCAAAAAAAAAGGAATTACTGAATTAAAATGAAGGGTTGTAAGATGTTAATAAGAAATGGGTGCATTAAGTGTTTTTGTGGTCTCAGAATATACTCTTCTAAAAGTGGCATCCTGCGATTGAGAGTACCTGACAGTCTACTGCGTAGCATCTCTTAAAACCTTACATGCCATGAGTATTTTCCCATTCCAAATTGAAGAGAAAGTTCCCATTCTGGAGTTTCTACTTTGAAAGGGTAATCTGCTATGAGGGCTGGGAGGCTGTGTATTGTACTGGAACTGGTTTTCATGATGAAAAAAAAAAAATCTTTGTATTTTTTGTGTGTTTCTGACATTTCTCAAGGCATAGTAAAATTGAGAATGTCTTATTTACATGAGAAGCATGGAATAGGGGGAGTAAAGCAAGGAGAGCAGGGCATTTTCATTATCTCCTTTTCATCATTAGCAAATCAGGGAATGCTAAAAATACAATTAAATACACAGTATGGATTCTCAAATTGTCACAGCTTCTGTCAGTATGGGTTGTCAGATTTTTTTTTGGATGCCTGTCTAAACAGGGGAATACCTAGGCAGTACTTCAGTGTAATGATACCTATAACACTCCTATTTTGTTTGCTAATGCCAGTAACATCCAGAAAATACTAGTTTGTCCAGTTTCTAGCTCTTACCCTTCAAAATTGTAAACCCCTTTTTTTCTTTGTTGTTTTTCAAAGAAAGTGTACCAGTTTTTATTTGTACTGTTTGTGCTTCTTATGAAGTTCTCTGGTAGATGTAAGACTTCCTTTATTCTCCAGAGCTTCTAAGTCTTTCTTTGAGGGACCCACCATATTACATACCGGTTCTAAAATACCAGGCAAGTATTGCAGACATTTTCACAATGTCATTTTCCACACAAATAGCTACATCTATTACAGTACCAATGACAATCACAGGAAGATGTTTTCCATTTCAAACTTCTGAATTCAATGAGTAATTTAACTTTATCTCATAATAAAATGCAGGAAATTAGTTTCCTTCTGAGTCAATGATCAAAATTCATATTCTGGACAGAACTGTCCAATAAGGTACTTGTGTTGTGGCATTTACATATGA
The DNA here is from genome assembly GCA_013396955.1 of Regulus satrapa. Taxonomy (NCBI): domain Eukaryota; kingdom Metazoa; phylum Chordata; class Aves; order Passeriformes; family Regulidae; genus Regulus; species Regulus satrapa. The sequence continues at coordinate 732,911 of VWZN01017261.1, read as the reverse complement.
AATCAGGTTTAAGCAATTGTTTGTTTTCTTTAAGGAATCCCAAACATGGCTTGAACAGGGAGAGTGATCCTGGTTGCTGTGTCTCCTACCCTATGTCCAGGAAATATTCTTGTTAAACTACATGAAGGGGGGATACAGTGATAGTGAAATGTGAAAATTGTGTGGTCTACATGTGATTGAGATGCTCTCAGTCTGATCCTCAGTCTGGCCAGAAATCGAATCAGCAGAGTCCACAAACATAAGAATTATTCAACTTACCTTTAAATAGACCTCAAGAGCTGAACAGGTTCTGACAGATGTCTGACAGAGAATGGGCATCTTACTCTTGTGTAGGCATGTGCTGCCAACTGTCCAAATTTAGATATCTCTCTGGAGCACACTCCCAACATAGCAAGAAGTTGGAGATGTCCACTGTAATGGTAAGTGCAGGATGAACTAGTCTGCAGTACCTACATGAGCATTCTTTTTCCAGTGAACTTCCCACTTAGAAAAGATTAGAGTAAAACCAGAGTGAACTCATAGGGATTGCATGACCTGGGGCATGAATCTCATCTCTGTGAGGTTTATTCCCATTGTAATCTGATTAATTAAGCAGTCAGGTACAGAACATCACATGTTCTTGTATGACTTGTAGCTTCTAGCTTAATTCTTGTCAGATATTATTGTGACCCAGCACTCGATATGGTAATGGATGAAGAATTGGACAAATTAAACTTCTAATGTTGATGTATCCCAAAGTGGTGATTAACTTCTGTTTATATTATAGTTTTGGTAGCTGTTGAGAAAGGATGTACCAGGTAGACATACGGGGATTTCTTGGTGATATGTTTGCTAGCCCACTGAAATGTATGGGCATGCCTTAGCATAAGGGGAAGCACTGGAGGCTGGATGTACTGAAAGGTGATGGCTTTAGTGAGAGACAAAGATAGAAAAACTTCTTCCTGAATTTCTGCTGAAAAAGCCTCGATTCATTCAAGTTTCCAGACTGTATGCCAAATCTTGTTCGCTTCAGACAATTTTCCAGTAACTTACTTGGGAGGACTCTGTGCAATTGCAGGAGAGTTGTTACTTTAGCCCAGATTCAGGTTTTCATCAATATGTGAGTATCTGCTGCAGTTCCAGCAAGACTTTTTTTTTTTTTCCTGAATAAATGATTATTGTTATCTTACTAACTTCTTGAACATATTGTAACAAACCTTAGTAGTTTTCCATTTTAGTAGTGATGATGATGTCTTTTAGTGATTAAGGAGCAGACCCAAACTGTCAAGGATAAGGAGTAATTCCATGACTTTTGGGAAACTACAGCTCTGTGTGCTTCACACACCAGTGACTGTTTAGCAACAGGGTAACCAAAGATAATTTTAATTTTATTTTATTTTTAAATATTGCTTTGGAGTTTCACCTCAGTCATGACTTTGTTTTCCTTTTATCCAGCTTTTTCTTATGAAACAGTGGCATTTGTGGTTTTCCTGTTTATGGGAGAAGCACGTGGCAGTCAGAGATGGGAAATGCCCAGAGGCAGCTGAAGACAGGGTTGATATACTGTCAATGAAGCTTGTTTAAATGACAGGGGTGCAGGAAAAATGAGTATGCTGAAAAGGCTGGAAGATGTTCAGATTTGTGGGAAGAAGTAGAAACTCTGGGATGTGTTTTAATTGATCTGGCAGATACAAATTATATGCGTTGTGCTAGACAAAAATGATGTGTATATGCAGATAGAATGTAATATATGCACTCTAATAAAATAATTCAAGTGAGAGTGGACTTGTTTCCTGGTACAAACATGGTTTGGGTTTGTATGGGGCAAAGAATGTGTTTTGGGGTAGAAAGCTTTTAGATCTGCCCTGTGCTATCAGAGGTTCACTGTGCTTTGGACATACTTGCTTCTCATGCTGCACAGAGTTGAAGGAGAAACAGTCTGCAGAGAATACAGACTTCAAATAAAAGGCTCAGATAATGCAGCATTTTTTGGAGGTCAAAGAAATTCGGAGTCCAGATTAAACACTCTGCAATATGTAAATGCCATGCCATGTATGTTGGAGTTACACTTGAGTGCTGCAGGGGGAAGCCTGTGCCTGTGTCCTGTTTTGGATGGAATATTGTTTGTTGCAGCAAAGCAATTGCCCAGCCCCAATTGTTTTAGCGATGAGCTGATCGATACCCCATTACTGGATGTAACAGTTGCTGCAGGAAGTGCACAGAAAATTTTAATGCATGAATTATGCATGCTGTCCTCATTCTTTAGTCTCAGAGCATAGTGACAGAGATTGTAAAGATGAGTAGGGTAGTTTCTTGCATAAAGTGACTGCAGTGAAATGCTTCATATTTTCATGCACACAAGCAGCATTGAGTGGGACGGCCTATTTAAGAAGATATAAATCCCTGAGCTCACAGCACAGAATGCTTGATTTGAAAGCATTGCAGCCATGTATAGAGCCAGTTTTTGTGCTGTCTAAACCTGCTTTCTCCTGAAGATTGGCTGCTGAGGGATGTGAACGGCTGTGCTCTCCTCTGAGGTCACAGTTTGAAGTCTTTATTTTTTTTTTTTTTGTTTTTCCCCTGCTATTTGCTTTCTGCCGCAGGAGAGGATCTGCAAA